>JZKD02S2414249.1:0-28498 GCA_000966675.3 Picea glauca
GTGTTTTTAAACTTAGCAATAACGTTCTCATACATCCTTATTGCATCATCCATCAACTCGAGAGGCACTTTTATCTCTTCCAACCTATTCCAAAGGTTTTTCCTAGGAACCATGTCAAAAGCTTTCCTAAAGTCAACGAAACAACAAAAAATATTGTAAATTTTATAAACTATATATAATATTTTATTTATCAATTTTTTTATATGGTGTTTCTTGTTGGAATATATAATTCCTACTTATCTAATATGTTTGTTAATGTATTGAGAGGTAGAGCTGATCTCTAAGTGAGTTGTGTGATCTTATTCTTAAGAGGTTGTTTGAGAGTTGGATTGGTGAGATCCTAGTTTGATGTGTGGTTGAGATATTCTCTCAACCTCTCTAGTTATATTTAGAATAAATTGGATCTGCTAACAACCTATACACTCTATATAATAGAGTCCAATGTATTGATATTGTATGTAATTGAATTCATATCACTCTACTCTCCCATTTTATCATTTTCTTTATCAAATGTTATAATATAACATATGTATTATATAATACATATTTTCCAAAATTTTCAAGTTGTAAATTATATAGTCTATACAATTTTTTTATATAGTTTTTCTTTGATTTAAAATTTCATTTATAATTTTTTTTTAGGGGTGTTCTCTTTGCTTGTTCTCCTTTTATAAACTAGTGTATATGATCTTTAGATTAAAAATAGTGGTACATAGTTTAATAAATGACAGAAAAGATGATGTGATTTAAACACGGGACAGTGGGTTTTATGTCTGCTAATAACCATGGCTCTGATGCTGCCGTCTATTTTGACTTTTATTCACAGCAAATCCGTTTCTCCTGTCTACAACAATTGTGTTCCAATAAAAATATCTCTACAGGCTCAAGAAATTAAGTATTGCTTATATTACCCCCTCATACAGACTCAGCAGATGCCAGTTGATATATTTGTGCAATAAGCATCCCTGCCCAACGAGTGTCATTTATAATGGCACTATCAAGTAACAATATTCAAACCCGTTTGCAAGAGAGGATATCTCTTGTGTTTGAGATACTGATTAACATTTCACGACCCACTGATACATCAATGCATGCCAGTAAAGGTTAAAAATCGTTGCGGTGAAGAACATCGACTGAAATTTCACGGCATTTCATCTAGTATGAACCAATTTAAACATCTTCTGCACCTTAAACAATTTAATCTTATGCACTTTAAGCAATTTAATCCAGGATTAGGATTAGTTGGCAAAATTTGAATCACTATATATCTTTCATGCTATAATTTTCCATGCTTTTTCAATTTTTCTTTTACCAATTTTCATTTTTATAAAAGTGATTTTTCTAAATTCCATAGAATAAAATTATTTTACCTTAAAAATAATTCAAATTTTATATAAATATATAAAATATTTAGAAATTTGAATAATTTTACAAAACTTTCACTAAAGATTTTATAGTTTGCATATTAAGGACTAGTAATATTCGTCCAAGGTTTCTACATTCTAAGATAATTTTTCATCCTCAAAATTATTCCCACTACGGCTTTCTTTTCAATGGATGACATCTTATAAACCCTCTGCTGTGATGGCTCTCTCTTCAACTAAATCCTCGATCAGCTTCCTGTTTGCACTATCGACTAGCCGAGCTGGAGTAAACCCTCATTCTCTCACCTCCTCGTTGTTGATATTATGGTAGCTGCAGGAGGTATTAACCTCCACTTGTAACCTTTGTCGAGACTAGAATATTCCGAGAAGCAAGAGAAATGCTAGAGCCTTGGACAATAACCCTAGAAGACAAGTTGACTAAAGAGAATAATTAATATTGAGTTTTTAGCCCCAGGAAGAGAAGTCATCTCAGACAACTCAGAAGAAGCAATATAAATATAGGATGCTAGAGCTCATTTGGAACTCACTCACTCGCAACTGCAGAAAATCAGTTGTGCCCAAGTTTGGAGAGTAGTTGCATCTACAACTACTGCAACTTGTATTTTCGGTTTTTCTGGCTTGGACTTTCTAATTGGTCTTGGTTATCTTTGCTTAGTACACTATACATTGGCTATTGATTTTCTATCAAAATCATTCTCTCTATCAAGGTTAAGGTTCTCGGGGGTGGCATTTGTGCCTATGGTTGGGTGACCGTATTCCTATATTGTCTATGGTTAAACGAGAACACCTACTTTTCTAACAGGGTAGGGGCCCACACCTCCTTCAACCAGTCTAACCACTGAAAGGAAGCTAAGACATAATATTATCAAGCTCTTTGAAGAATTGTTGCTAGGGTTTCTAGGAGGTACAGTTACTGAAGCACTATCATTAGGTTTACTAGCAGGTGTAGCTGCAAACCCTAAAACCTCTTTCCCAACACCTTATGATGGAACACCTTACTCAAGAAGAGGATATTCTAGTGTGCCTTAGTCGAGTGCACCTGTTGGCACTCTTAGAATGAAAAATGTAAGGTTGAGATTTTGGGTCAAAGTCAAAGTTTGACCAACTATCAGTTAAGAGAAATCATAAATGATCCTCTACGCTATTCATCTCTTACATGAACTCTTGAAGATGACATGTGGATAATTGACAGTGGATCTTCTAGGCACATGGCGGGAGACTAGGTCAGACTCTCTAGTCTTAATGAAAAGAAGACATCCTACAAGGTAGAACTTGGAGACAAGAACACCTATCTAGTTGAATAAATTGGTCAAGCATCCATCAAATTGAAATAAGGTAACGAGATTCATTTGAGCAATGTCTTATATGTACCTGGTTTAGAAAAGAATCTTGTATCTATATCTTTCCTAGAAGACAAAGGAAATAGAATAGCCTTTGTAGATGGTGAAGTACTATGTTGGTCTAGAGACTCCAACATAGAGAATGCTAGAGTTATTCGAACTCGTGAAGGCGGAAGATATAGACTAATAGAACGTAAAGATGAAGCTCTTGTACATAATGAAGTCAATCCCAATAAACTTTGTCATATAAGGTATGCTCATCTTAACGATAAAGAATTACCTTTCCTTGAGAAAATGGTTGAAGGTATACCAGAACTAGAATCTACACATGAAGGAATTTGCAAAGGATGTGCACTTGGTAAAAATGTTAAGAAGCGATTCTCAAGTAGGAATAATAGATTTAAAGAAATCCTAGATCTAATATATTCATATATTTGCAGTCTGATGCAAGTCAAATCTCTAGGAGATTCTCTTTATTATGTAATATTCATAGATGATTACTCGAGAAAGACTTGGTTACATCTCCTTAAGACAAAATATGAAGTTTTCAGCAAGTTTCAAGAATTCAAAGCAGAAATAGAAGACCTCACAAGCAAGAAAATCAAGACTTTGAGAACAGATGATGGAGGAGAATACACATCCAAGGAATTTGTTTCCTTTCTCAAATCAACAGGGATTAGGAGGGAGCTAAACGTTCCTCATAATCCTAAACAAAATGGTGTTGCAGAAAGGAATAATAGATCCATTGAGGAAACCGTGAAGGAACTAATGAACGATCAAGGTTTATCCATGTATTTACGAGGAGAAGCAGCCATGAAAGCAATATATGTTCATAACAAAAGTCCCCACCGTATATTTAAGGATATGACTCTAGAAGAATCATTCTCAGGAAAGAAACCTAATGTGGAACACTTAAGAATCTCTAGGTGTCATGTTTACATACATATCCCCAAGGATAAAAGGAATAAACTATAACCCTTTGGAAATAAGGGCATATTTGTTAGATATAGTGAATCCTCCAAAGCCTACATAATCTAAATTTCAGAACATAATAATATTGAAGTCAGTAGAGATGTAACCTTCAATGAAAAGATGGACTTCAATAAATCTATAGAAGAATCCATGGAAGAAGAAGAATATCAAGAGCCTAAAGAAGAAAGCACTTGTCTTCCAAAAGGTTAGAATGAAGAACCATAACAACTTGATGATCTGATGCAACCATGTGAACCTACTAAACCAGTCATTGTACCCAAATTAGAAAACGTCCTACTTGGCTTGAAGCTACTCTACATGAAGCAGAAAAACTCAAAGCCCCAAGTGGCACATTTAGAGAAAGAAAAATGACCAAAATATTCTCGAGCTATGCAACATGTATGACAAAGATTATAAATGAAGAACCAACCACATTTCAAGAAGCAACTAGGAAGAAATAGTGGAAAGAAGCCATGACAGAAGAACACCAATCTATCATGAAAAATAATGTATAGGAGATCACTCCTAGACCCAAGGAAAAATGAATGGTAACTTCAAAATGGGTCTATAATATCAAACATGAAGCAGGCGGAAGCATGGACAAATACAAGGCAAGGTTTGTAGCTAGTGGGTTCTCCCGAAAGGAGGGAGAATATTATGAAGAAACATTTGCTCATGTTTCCAGGTGTACCTCTATTAGAACCATTATATCTTTTGTTGCTTCCATGGGATGGAGTCTACATTAGATGGATGTAAAGACAACTTTTCTCAATGGAGAAATTGAAGAAGAAGTACACATTGAACAAACTCAATGTTTTGAAGTACATTCCAGAGACACTTGTGTTTGCATATTAAATAAATCCCTGTATGGACTCAAGCAATCTCCAAGAGCTTAGTATGCCAGAATTGATAGTTACTTAGTAAGACTCGGTTTCTCTAAGAGTCATGCATATCCAAATCTCTACTACAAGGTTGTGAACAATGCACCTGTGATTCTACTGTTGTATTTTGACGGCTTATTATTGACAGGTGTAGAGTCTCTCATCACCCAATGTAAAAGGGAATTAGTTTATGAGTTTGATATGAAAGATATTGGTTTCATGCACTATTACTTGGGACTACAAAAGCGTGGTGACGTCTTCCTTTGACACAAAAAATATGCAGTGGAGATTCTTCATAAATTGGGAATGATGGATTGCAAATGCATGACCACTCCTATGACCACAGACATAAGAAAAGTAAGAGACTCAAATTTTGATCCAGTAGACTCGTCCCTATGCCAGAAATTGATTGGGTCATTGAAGTATCTAATAAATACTCGACTAGATATTTGTTTTGTTGTAAACACCTTAAGCCAGTTCCAGGTGGAATCCAGACATGAGCATTGATATTTCCAAAGCATATTCTAAGATATATTCGTGGGACAATAAATTATGGTTTAAGATACACCCCATCCAATGCTATACAATTTTATGGATTCATAGATTCAGATTAGATAGGAAGTGCATAAGACAAAAGGAGTACTTCAGGGACGTGTTTCAGTTTGGGATTTGTTATGATATCATAGACCAGTAGGAAACAAAATTCTATCCCACTCAGCACAACAAAATCATAATATATCACAACATGTGAGGCATGTACCGAAGTAGTATGGCCGAGGAAGCTTATCTTTGGATTATTTGATCAGGTACCAGATTCGACTATAATATATTGTGACAATCAAAGTTGTATGAGGCTTTCTGAAAACCCAGTGTTTCATGATGGGTCAAAACATATGGAGATCAAATACTACTTTGTTCATGATAAGTGATAAAGTTTAGGAAGGAGAAGTGAAACTCTAGTATATCTCCACAAATGAGCAGGTAACATATATTTTGACAAATCCTTTGTCTAAGATACAGTTTACGTACTTGTGGGACAAGATGGGGCTCGTGGAGATAACTCCCTTAGTTGAAAGGGAAGAGATAGATCCCCAGGTTGGGAGGGAGTATTGATAGATATTATTCATGTGAAGTCATTTTCCAGTTTGGAAAATGGTCCACGATGGGAAGTTTATTTCCAGTTTGGAAAGTGGTTCAAAATTTCCGATGGAAAGGCATTTTCCATTTCAGAAAATGGTCCAGATCATATAGTCATTTTCATAATGAAAATGGTATGATATTATGGGATGCAAGAGAAACCCTAAATCCTTGGATAGTAACCTTAGAAGACAAGTCGGCTAAAGAGAATAATTAATATTGAGTATTTATCCCCCAGGAAGAGAAGTTGACCCATACAACTCAAAAGGAGTAGTATAAATACAGGATGCTAGAGCTAATTTGGAACTCACTCACTCGCAATTGTAGAAAATAATTTGTACGCAAGTTTGGATAGTATTTGCAACTGAACCTACTACAACTTGTATTTTCATTTTTTTTGTCTTAGACTTTCTGATTGGTCTTGGTTATCTTTGCTTGGTGCAATAGCCTTGATTGGCTATTGATTTTATACCAGAATTCTTCTCTCTGTCAAGGATAAGGTGCTCGGCGGTGGCATTTATGCTTATGGTTGGGTGACAATATTGCTATAGTGTCTATGGTTAAACGAACACATCCACTTTTGTAACACTCGCTATCTCTATGTGGAGCTCTTGCAATTTATTCCTCTGATGCCAATTTGATTACTAAAAGACATAATATCTAACCACAACTTCTTCTATAAGGAAACAAACAAAAAACAATCAAGAAGAATGAGCTGCAACGCATATAATCAAATATGAAATTCTTTCCTCCATTTATTCACCAAGTACGTATGTATATACATAGTTTTCTTCTCTAGAATGAGTGGGATAAATCCTTGATAAACATATAGACAAAACTATCACGAAAGTTTCGGAGATGATTTATCTAGAATATGTTGACAAATTCTTCCATCTAGTTCATTTATTGCAAACGTAATTACAACCTATACAAGTACTACACACCAACTACAGGGTTGATATGCTAAAGGGAATCTATAGTATATAACTTTTAACGCTTTTGCAGCTATTGAACAATATAATTGTTCTCACTACAATCATCCATGATATATACATTCATGTGATTGTTGTTCGCCTCCATCTTCTACCTGAAATACCTCCTAGGGTAATCAGTAAATGGATAGCCACTACAAATCGGAGTTGACACGTAGTTCCACTTAATCTTCCACTCGAACCAACTTGAAAGGTAATGGGTGAATGCATAGTTTCTGCAAATCACCAACAAAACGTAAATGATAGGCTCCTGAAGGAATACTTCGTGAAGGAAAAGTGTGATACAATATGTTTTATAGTCATTTAAACTTGAAATCCAACCCACTAATGACAGTTATTTCAGTCCTCTTACATGTAAAAATTTAATAATGAAGAAAAAAGGTTTAAAATTAAGTACCACCACATAAAGGATAGGTTTCTGAAGGAATACTTTGTGAAGGAAAAGTGTGATACAATAAATTTTATAGTCAGTGAAAATTGAAATCCAACCCACTAATGACATTTATTTCATTCCTCTTACATGTAAAAAGTTAATAGTGAAGAAAAAAGGTTTAAAATTAAGTAATGTTTCATGCATTTCTTTAAGCAAAACAATATGTATTGTGACAATTGATAAGCCATCACATTAGTTTCTTAATTGTATTAAGAAAAAATTAATTAGTAAACAAGAAGTAATGATAAACGTACATATTCATAAAAACAAGTTAATATGTCAAAATCTAAATAAAGTTCTAATCATTAGAAAAAAGGAGTGAAGAAAGAGATGTAAAACTCATCCAAATAAAGTTCTAATCATTAGAAAAGAGGAGTGAAGAAAGAGATAAAAAAATTAAAGATACTATTCAAACTCAAATAGAGGATAGATTCTTAGGGTTCAAGAGTGAATTGCAGAAAATGAAGGATAGGCTTCAAGAAATGGAAAAACATTTAAACAATAAACCCAAGAAGAAGGGGTTGAAGAAAATCACAACTTGAGAGATAGGATTAAAGATCTAGAAGAAAAGCTAACCAACAATTTGACCCTCAGTAATATGGAAAACAATTTGTTTATCAAACCCATCAAAGATAAAATGAATAAGCTAATCAAACTGGACCATGAGTGTAACAAAAGAGCCTTGAATCTCACAATTTTTGGTATAAAAGAACAACAAGATAAGGATACACTAGAAATAGTTAAAGAAGAATTAAATAATAAATCACAAATTGATACAACTTACCTCATAGAAGAAAAGAGGCTAGCATAAATATTTGATCACAAAGATAGGTTGATCTATGTCAAAGTAAGTTGTAATGACTATAAATATAGCATACTTAGTAAATCTCTTATCTTAAAAGGGTCGGGAATATTTATAAATGAAGACGTCATTCCCGAAGACCAAGCCAAATTAAGGAAGGAAGTACAAAAGGTAAAAGAATCCAAGAAAGAATGAAAATGGGGAATAATTAGAAATCAAAAAGATATTGTTAGGGATAGATACTAGAAGGATAATAATAAATATGAATTTGGGACACTCGAGATCCTCTTTTGGAACTGTAGTGGATTTCCATGGCGCAAAGGTCCTGTGATAAGTTGGATCCCAACTAATACTTTATGCCTAGTTGAAACTTGGGAGCATGAGGATTCTAAGGTCCCTAACATAGATGGATTTGTCTTGTGGTCGGCATCGAAAAAAAAATCCCACCATAGAGGGATATGAGGCATATATTGTTATATTACAAAGAGCATGTCTCCTCACTTTCAACTTCATAATATTGACCCTCTCAATTAGTACATTTGGATAGAAATTTTAGAAACCAATGCTTAGACGATGTATATAGAAATTTTATATTTCGCAACTATTAATTCTCCTTTTTATAAGAAAAATAATCTAGATAACAATTGTCCCTATAATAATTTAGAAAAATATATTTATAGTTTGAAAAATTAAGGTAATACCCTCCTGCTAGAATAATTTAATGTTAGGACTACAACTAAACAAGATACTCTTTTAAGTATTCATTCCAACCATAATCCTGTATGGCTAGATGAGGACCTTGTTTTATCTAATAACTACAAAATATGCTCGGAAGACCTAATTGAGAATTTGTTTGGTACTGAGTTGGTCAAGCTCTGTAGCTCTCAAGACCTAATAATTTTCAATGGAGTAACGAAGTGGCCAAACTCCAACTAGATGACTTGTAGTCATGGGCTAGGTAGTTGTGTTGTAAATTATGTGATATCTGATATCCCCATTTCCAACCAAATAACAACTTTTGACCTTTTAAATGACCATGAGCCTCACTATGATCATAAACCTTTAACCCTAACTCTAAACTTTTCCATTCATAGGAGCGCCATTGAAGAGAATTATGATAATCAAAGGAATTTGCGCTTTGACAAAAGTAAAGTTGACATTTTCTTAAAGGATTTAAATAGTAAATTAAATCTCCTAACTTATANTAATATCAAACATGAAGCAGGCGGAAGCATGGACAAATACAAGGCAAGGTTTGTAGCTAGTGGGTTCTCCCGAAAGGAGGGAGAATATTATGAAGAAACATTTGCTCATGTTTCCAGGTGTACCTCTATTAGAACCATTATATCTTTTGTTGCTTCCATGGGATGGAGTCTACATTAGATGGATGTAAAGACAACTTTTCTCAATGGAGAAATTGAAGAAGAAGTACACATTGAACAAACTCAATGTTTTGAAGTACATTCCAGAGACACTTGTGTTTGCATATTAAATAAATCCCTGTATGGACTCAAGCAATCTCCAAGAGCTTAGTATGCCAGAATTGATAGTTACTTAGTAAGACTCGGTTTCTCTAAGAGTCATGCATATCCAAATCTCTACTACAAGGTTGTGAACAATGCACCTGTGATTCTACTGTTGTATTTTGACGGCTTATTATTGACAGGTGTAGAGTCTCTCATCACCCAATGTAAAAGGGAATTAGTTTATGAGTTTGATATGAAAGATATTGGTTTCATGCACTATTACTTGGGACTACAAAAGCGTGGTGACGTCTTCCTTTGACACAAAAAATATGCAGTGGAGATTCTTCATAAATTGGGAATGATGGATTGCAAATGCATGACCACTCCTATGACCACAGACATAAGAAAAGTAAGAGACTCAAATTTTGATCCAGTAGACTCGTCCCTATGCCAGAAATTGATTGGGTCATTGAAGTATCTAATAAATACTCGACTAGATATTTGTTTTGTTGTAAACACCTTAAGCCAGTTCCAGGTGGAATCCAGACATGAGCATTGATATTTCCAAAGCATATTCTAAGATATATTCGTGGGACAATAAATTATGGTTTAAGATACACCCCATCCAATGCTATACAATTTTATGGATTCATAGATTCAGATTAGATAGGAAGTGCATAAGACAAAAGGAGTACTTCAGGGACGTGTTTCAGTTTGGGATTTGTTATGATATCATAGACCAGTAGGAAACAAAATTCTATCCCACTCAGCACAACAAAATCATAATATATCACAACATGTGAGGCATGTACCGAAGTAGTATGGCCGAGGAAGCTTATCTTTGGATTATTTGATCAGGTACCAGATTCGACTATAATATATTGTGACAATCAAAGTTGTATGAGGCTTTCTGAAAACCCAGTGTTTCATGATGGGTCAAAACATATGGAGATCAAATACTACTTTGTTCGTGATAAGTGATAAAGTTTAGGAAGGATAAGTGAAACTCTAGTATATCTCCACAAATGAGCAGGTAACATATATTTTGAAAAATCCTTTGTCTAAGATACAATTTACGTACTTGTGGGACAAGATGGGGCTCGTGGAGATAACTCCCTTAGTTGAAAGGGAAGAGATAGATCCCCAGGTAGGGAGGGAGTACTGATACATATTATTCATGTGAAGTCATTTTCCAGTTTGGAAAATGGTCCACGACGGGAAGTTTATTTCCAGTTTGGAAAGTGGTTCAAAATTTCTGATGGAAAGGCATTTTCCAGTTCAGAAAATGGTCCAGATCAGATAGTCATTTTCATAATGAAAATGGTATGATATTATGGGATGCAAGAGAAACCCTAAAGCCTTGGATAGTAACCTTAGAAGACAAGTCGGCTAAAGAGAATAATTAATATTGACTATTTATCCCCCAGGAAGAGAAGTCGGCCCATACAACTCAAAAGGAGTAGTATAAATACAGGATGCTAGAGCTAATTTGGAACTCACTCATTCGCAACTGTAGAAAATAATTTGTACGCAAGTTTGGATAGTATCTGCAACCAAACCTACTACAACTTGTATTTTCATTTTTTTTGTCTTGGACTTTCTCATTGGTCTTGGTTATCTTTGCTTGGTGCAATAGCCTTGATTGGCTATTGATTTTATACCAGAATTCTTCTCTCTGTCAAGGATAAGGTGCTCGGGGGTGGCATTTATGCTTATGGTTGGGTGACAATATTGCTATAGTGTCTATGGTTAAACGAGCACATCCACTTTTGTAACACTTGCTATCTCTATGTGGAGCCCTTGCAATTTATTCCTCTGATGCCAATTTGATTACTAAAAGACATAATATCTAACCACAACTTCTTCTATAAGGAAACAAACACAAAACAATCATCAAGAATGAGCTGCAACGCATATAATCAAATATGAAATTCTTTCCTCCATTTATTCACCAAGTACGTATGTATATACATAGTTTTCTTCTCTAGAATGAGTGGGATAAACCCTTGATAAACATATAGACAAAACTATCACGAAAGTTTTGGAGATGATTTATCTAGAATATGTTGACAAATTCTTCCACCTAGTTCATTTATTGCAAACGTAATTACAACCTATACAAGTACTACAGACCAACTACAGGGTTGATATGCTAAAGGGAATCTATAGTATATAACTTTTAACGCTTTTGCAGCTATTGAACAATATAATTGTTCTCACTACAATCATCCATGATATATACATTCATGTGATTGTTGTTCGCCTCCATCTTCTACCTGAAATACCTCCTAGGGTAATCAGTAAATGGATAGCCACTACAAATCGGAGTTGACACGTAGTTCCACTTAATCTTCCACTCGAACCAACTTGAAAGGTAATGGGTGAATGCATAGTTTCTGCAAATCACCAACAAAACGTAAATGATAGGCTCCTGAAGGAATACTTCGTGAAGGAAAAGTGTGATACAATATGTTTTATAGTCATTTAAACTTGAAATCCAACCCACTAATGACAGTTATTTCAGTCCTCTTACATGTAAAAATTTAATAATGAAGAAAAAAGGTTTAAAATTAAGTACCACCACATAAAGGATAGGTTTCTGAAGGAATACTTTGTGAAGGAAAAGTGTGATACAATAAATTTTATAGTCAGTGAAAATTGAAATCCAACCCACTAATGACATTTATTTCATTCCTCTTACATGTAAAAAGTTAATAGTGAAGAAAAAAGGTTTAAAATTAAGTAATGTTTCATGCATTTCTTTAAGCAAAACAATATGTATTGTGACAATTGATAAGCCATCACATTAGTTTCTTAATTGTATTAAGAAAAAATTAATTAGTAAACAAGAAGTAATGATAAACGTACATATTCATAAAAACAAGTTAATATGTCAAAATCTAAATAAAGTTCTAATCATTAGAAAAAAGGAGTGAAGAAAGAGATGTAAAACTCATCCAAATAAAGTTCTAATCATTAGAAAAGAGGAGTGAAGAAAGAGATAAAAAAATTAAAGATACTATTCAAACTCAAATAGAGGATAGATTCTTAGGGTTCAAGAGTGAATTGCAGAAAATGAAGGATAGGCTTCAAGAAATGGAAAAACATTTAAACAATAAACCCAAGAAGAAGGGGTTGAAGAAAATCACAACTTGAGAGATAGGATTAAAGATCTAGAAGAAAAGCTAACCAACAATTTGACCCTCAGTAATATGGAAAACAATTTGTTTATCAAACCCATCAAAGATAAAATGAATAAGCTAATCAAACTGGACCATGAGTGTAACAAAAGAGCCTTGAATCTCACAATTTTTGGTATAAAAGAACAACAAGATAAGGATACACTAGAAATAGTTAAAGAAGAATTAAATAATAAATCACAAATTGATACAACTTACCTCATAGAAGAAAAGAGGCTAGCATAAATATTTGATCACAAAGATAGGTTGATCTATGTCAAAGTAAGTTGTAATGACTATAAATATAGCATACTTAGTAAATCTCTTATCTTAAAAGGGTCGGGAATATTTATAAATGAAGACGTCATTCCCGAAGACCAAGCCAAATTAAGGAAGGAAGTACAAAAGGTAAAAGAATCCAAGAAAGAATGAAAATGGGGAATAATTAGAAATCAAAAAGATATTGTTAGGGATAGATACTAGAAGGATAATAATAAATATGAATTTGGGACACTCGAGATCCTCTTTTGGAACTGTAGTGGATTTCCATGGCGCAAAGGTCCTGTGATAAGTTGGATCCCAACTAATACTTTATGCCTAGTTGAAACTTGGGAGCATGAGGATTCTAAGGTCCCTAACATAGATGGATTTGTCTTGTGGTCGGCATCGAAAAAAAAATCCCACCATAGAGGGATATGAGGCATATATTGTTATATTACAAAGAGCATGTCTCCTCACTTTCAACTTCATAATATTGACCCTCTCAATTAGTACATTTGGATAGAAATTTTAGAAACCAATGCTTAGACGATGTATATAGAAATTTTATATTTCGCAACTATTAATTCTCCTTTTTATAAGAAAAATAATCTAGATAACAATTGTCCCTATAATAATTTAGAAAAATATATTTATAGTTTGAAAAATTAAGGTAATACCCTCCTGCTAGAATAATTTAATGTTAGGACTACAACTAAACAAGATACTCTTTTAAGTATTCATTCCAACCATAATCCTGTATGGCTAGATGAGGACCTTGTTTTATCTAATAACTACAAAATATGCTCGGAAGACCTAATTGAGAATTTGTTTGGTACTGAGTTGGTCAAGCTCTGTAGCTCTCAAGACCTAATAATTTTCAATGGAGTAACGAAGTGGCCAAACTCCAACTAGATGACTTGTAGTCATGGGCTAGGTAGTTGTGTTGTAAATTATGTGATATCTGATATCCCCATTTCCAACCAAATAACAACTTTTGACCTTTTAAATGACCATGAGCCTCACTATGATCATAAACCTTTAACCCTAACTCTAAACTTTTCCATTCATAGGAGCGCCATTGAAGAGAATTATGATAATCAAAGGAATTTGCGCTTTGACAAAAGTAAAGTTGACATTTTCTTAAAGGATTTAAATAGTAAATTAAATCTCCTAACTTATAAGGAAAAAATTGAATAACTCTATCATAATTTTACAACTACCCTTTCCACTTCTATTAACAAGTTATCTTTTGAGGTGTCCTATAAAAAGAATAATAGAACGACCAATGCTTGGCATGATAAAGAATGTAAAATTGCTAGGAAAGCCATTAGGGATGATTCTAATGATTCCTTAAAACCCAAGTCCTTAAAATTCGATAAGAACAATGTGTACAAAGACCTAATTAAAAGGGAAAAAATGCACTATATCAATAAAATTCAAGATAAACTTTCACAACTATATAAGATGGATCTTAAGAAGTTCTGAAGCAAAATTGTAAGCCACAATACTAAAGAAAATAATAGGATTCCCTTAAGGGACTCGAATTCCTACCTTAAAAGTCTTTACGAGTTCCCTAATGCCATGGACACCATTCCTATTATCCCTACAAAGGAAGAAGTTTTTTCTTTAGATGAAATAGAGTTTGAAGTTAAGCGACTTGCAAATGGGAAATCTAAGGACATTGAATGCTACCAAGCTAAAAATTTTAAAATCAAAGGGCCAATCCTTATCCCTCACATACACAAGATCTTCAATTTAGTAGTCAAGAAGGGCTTCCCTAAACCTTGGATGCAAAGCCTCATTGTTCCTATTTTTAAAAATGGGGATAGAAACATTCCCTCTAATTATAGGACAATTATGACTAGCCTAATTTTAGCCAAGATTTATGGAATTATTTTGGAAAAGAATATTAACCTTTGTCTAGAAAGTCACGGTTAAAGGGCTAAAGGCCAAGATGGGTTTAGGATATATCATTAAACTTTGGACCCTCTTGTTACCTTTATGATCATTGTAGAGGAGTTCTGCAATACTAAAGCCAATTTTTTTTGTTGTTTTGTTGACTTTAGAAAATCTTTTGACATGGTTCCTAGGAAAAACCTTTGGAATAGGTTGGAAGAGATAAAAGTGCCTCTCGAGTTGAGGGTTGTTGCAATAAGGATGTATGAGAACTTTATTTACAAGTTTAAAAACATTGAGGGATGTTAAAAATAGATTAACTGTAATATCAAAGTCAAACAAGGTTGTCCCTTGTCCCCTACCCTTTTTGGCATAGACATTGACAAGTTAGAAGATTGCTTGGAAAAAAAAGGTTGTGGCGGCCCTACTCTCACTGGTATAGTCATCAATATTCTTATTTACGCTGATGATATCGTTCTTATGGTAAGGAGTCCCCATGATCTTGAAAACTAGTTAAGAATCTTCAAGGAATTTTTCTCCAATATGGACATGACTGCTAATACTGATAATACTAAGGTCANACCAACTACAGGGTTGATATGCTAAAGGGAATCTATAGTATATAACTTTTAACGCTTTTGCAGCTATTGAACAATATAATTGTTCTCACTACAATCATCCATGATATATACATTCATGTGATTGTTGTTCGCCTCCATCTTCTACCTGAAATACCTCCTAGGGTAATCAGTAAATGGATAGCCACTACAAATCGGAGTTGACACGTAGTTCCACTTAATCTTCCACTCGAACCAACTTGAAAGGTAATGGGTGAATGCATAGTTTCTGCAAATCACCAACAAAACGTAAATGATAGGCTCCTGAAGGAATACTTCGTGAAGGAAAAGTGTGATACAATATGTTTTATAGTCATTTAAACTTGAAATCCAACCCACTAATGACAGTTATTTCAGTCCTCTTACATGTAAAAATTTAATAATGAAGAAAAAAGGTTTAAAATTAAGTACCACCACATAAAGGATAGGTTTCTGAAGGAATACTTTGTGAAGGAAAAGTGTGATACAATAAATTTTATAGTCAGTGAAAATTGAAATCCAACCCACTAATGACATTTATTTCATTCCTCTTACATGTAAAAAGTTAATAGTGAAGAAAAAAGGTTTAAAATTAAGTAATGTTTCATGCATTTCTTTAAGCAAAACAATATGTATTGTGACAATTGATAAGCCATCACATTAGTTTCTTAATTGTATTAAGAAAAAATTAATTAGTAAACAAGAAGTAATGATAAACGTACATATTCATAAAAACAAGTTAATATGTCAAAATCTAAATAAAGTTCTAATCATTAGAAAAAAGGAGTGAAGAAAGAGATGTAAAACTCATCCAAATAAAGTTCTAATCATTAGAAAAGAGGAGTGAAGAAAGAGATAAAAAAATTAAAGATACTATTCAAACTCAAATAGAGGATAGATTCTTAGGGTTCAAGAGTGAATTGCAGAAAATGAAGGATAGGCTTCAAGAAATGGAAAAACATTTAAACAATAAACCCAAGAAGAAGGGGTTGAAGAAAATCACAACTTGAGAGATAGGATTAAAGATCTAGAAGAAAAGCTAACCAACAATTTGACCCTCAGTAATATGGAAAACAATTTGTTTATCAAACCCATCAAAGATAAAATGAATAAGCTAATCAAACTGGACCATGAGTGTAACAAAAGAGCCTTGAATCTCACAATTTTTGGTATAAAAGAACAACAAGATAAGGATACACTAGAAATAGTTAAAGAAGAATTAAATAATAAATCACAAATTGATACAACTTACCTCATAGAAGAAAAGAGGCTAGCATAAATATTTGATCACAAAGATAGGTTGATCTATGTCAAAGTAAGTTGTAATGACTATAAATATAGCATACTTAGTAAATCTCTTATCTTAAAAGGGTCGGGAATATTTATAAATGAAGACGTCATTCCCGAAGACCAAGCCAAATTAAGGAAGGAAGTACAAAAGGTAAAAGAATCCAAGAAAGAATGAAAATGGGGAATAATTAGAAATCAAAAAGATATTGTTAGGGATAGATACTAGAAGGATAATAATAAATATGAATTTGGGACACTCGAGATCCTCTTTTGGAACTGTAGTGGATTTCCATGGCGCAAAGGTCCTGTGATAAGTTGGATCCCAACTAATACTTTATGCCTAGTTGAAACTTGGGAGCATGAGGATTCTAAGGTCCCTAACATAGATGGATTTGTCTTGTGGTCGGCATCGAAAAAAAAATCCCACCATAGAGGGATATGAGGCATATATTGTTATATTACAAAGAGCATGTCTCCTCACTTTCAACTTCATAATATTGACCCTCTCAATTAGTACATTTGGATAGAAATTTTAGAAACCAATGCTTAGACGATGTATATAGAAATTTTATATTTCGCAACTATTAATTCTCCTTTTTATAAGAAAAATAATCTAGATAACAATTGTCCCTATAATAATTTAGAAAAATATATTTATAGTTTGAAAAATTAAGGTAATACCCTCCTGCTAGAATAATTTAATGTTAGGACTACAACTAAACAAGATACTCTTTTAAGTATTCATTCCAACCATAATCCTGTATGGCTAGATGAGGACCTTGTTTTATCTAATAACTACAAAATATGCTCGGAAGACCTAATTGAGAATTTGTTTGGTACTGAGTTGGTCAAGCTCTGTAGCTCTCAAGACCTAATAATTTTCAATGGAGTAACGAAGTGGCCAAACTCCAACTAGATGACTTGTAGTCATGGGCTAGGTAGTTGTGTTGTAAATTATGTGATATCTGATATCCCCATTTCCAACCAAATAACAACTTTTGACCTTTTAAATGACCATGAGCCTCACTATGATCATAAACCTTTAACCCTAACTCTAAACTTTTCCATTCATAGGAGCGCCATTGAAGAGAATTATGATAATCAAAGGAATTTGCGCTTTGACAAAAGTAAAGTTGACATTTTCTTAAAGGATTTAAATAGTAAATTAAATCTCCTAACTTATAAGGAAAAAATTGAATAACTCTATCATAATTTTACAACTACCCTTTCCACTTCTATTAACAAGTTATCTTTTGAGGTGTCCTATAAAAAGAAAAATAGAATGACCAATGCTTGGCATGATAAAGAATGTAAAATTTCTAGGAAATCCATTAGGGATGATTCTAATGAGTCCTTAAAACCCGAGTCCTTAAAATTCGATAAGAACAATGTGTACAAAGACCTAATTAAAAGGAAAAAAATGCACTATATCAATAAAATTCAAGATAAACTTTCACAACTATATAAGATGGATCTTAAGAAGTTCTGAAGCCAAATTGTAAGCCACAATACTAAAGAAAATAATAGGATTCCCTTAAGGGACTCGAATTCCTACCTTAAAAGTCTTTATGAGTTCCCTAATGCCATGGACACCATTCCTATTATCCCTACAAAGGAAGAAGTTTTTTCTTTAGATGAAATAGAGTTGGAAGTTAAGCGGCTTTCAAATGGGAAATCTAAGGACATTGAATGCTACCAAGATGAAATTTTTAAAATCAAAGGGCCGATCCTTATCCCTCACATACACAAGATCTTCAATTTAGCAGTCAAGCAGGGCTTCCCTAAACCTTGGATGCAAAGCCTCATTGTTCCTATTTTTAAAAATGGGGATAGAAACATTCCCTCTAATTATAGGACAATTATGACTAGCCTAATTTTAGCCAAGCTTTATGGAATTATTTTGGAAAAGAAGATTAACATTTGGCTAGAAAGTCACGGTTAAAGGGCTAAAGGCCAAGATGGGTTTAGGATATATCATTAAACTTTGGACCCTCTTGTTACCTTTATGATAATTACAGAGGAGTTCTGCAATACTAAAGCCCATCTTTTTTGTTGTTTTGTTGACTTTAGAAAATCTTTTGACATGGTTCCTAGGAAAAACCTTTGGAATAGGTTGGAAGAGATAAAAGTGCCTCTCGAGTTGAGGTTTGTTGCAATAAGGATGTATGAGAACTTTATTTACAAGTTTAAAAAAATTGAGGGATGTTAAAAATAGATTAACTGTAATATCAAAGTCAAACAAGGTTGTCCCTTGTCCCCTACCCTTTTTGGCATAGACATTGACAAGTTAGAAGATTTCTTGGAAAAAAAAGGTTGTGTCGGCCCTACTCTCACTGGTATAGTCATCAATCTTCTTATTTATGTCGATGATATCGTTCTTATGGTAAGGAGTCCCCATGATCTTGAAAACTAGTTAAGAATCTTCAAGGAATTTTTCTCCAATATGGACATGACTGCTAATACTGATAATACTAAGGTCATTATTATTAAATCCAATAATATCCCTTATGATACCTTCGTATATGCCAGCAAAAACTTGGAGGAAGTGAACTCATACAAATATATTGGAATTTATATTCACCACAAGCTCAATTGGAATTATAACATTGAGAAAATGATTATTGGGGGATGGAAAGCTTATTATGGGCTTGAAAAAAATTGTAAATCAGTTGATCTTTGGAGTTGTGATAAGAAGAAACTCCTCTTTGATATTCTTGTTACACTAGTTATTCTTAATGGATGTGAAGCCTCAGGGTGTAGTATCATTCGTGAATCCTAGAGAAATTTAGAGAAAATACAAAAGAATTTTATAACCTATAATCTCAAAATTAAAGGAAATACACCCTATCCCATCCTCCTCTTAGAAACAATCCTCTCCCCCATTCAGAGCATGGATATGACTAGACACCTAATGTATAAGAACAAGTTAAACAACATGGAAGACAAGAGGCTTCCTAAAATTACTTCAAAATCGAGTCATAACCACCATCGACTCAAGCGAGAATGGCATAAATATTCCTGGTCTTGGATAAACTATTGGGGAATCATGGAAGACACCATTTTGTAGAATAAAGATACTATTCAAAAAAGTCAAATCAAAATTTAAGGAGAAAATGTGGTGTGATAAAGAGTTAGAGGAAAAAATAAAATTAAGGTATTATAAGGATGTAATCAACCCTAATATAGAAGATCAAAATTATCTATCTGTTTTTCCAAGTGTAAATAAAAAAACAAGCATTCTTAAGATAAGAACAAATTCTCATGAGCTCCATAGTGAAACTGGGCATTGGTCAATTCCTAAAACGTCATGGGATGAAAAAGTGTGTCACCTTTGTGACACTAACAAGGTTGAAGATGAAAATCACTTTCTCTTAGATTGACCATCCTATACCCATATTAGATCTCATTTTAAAAGTATTTGTCACACTACCAACCTTCTTAACCTCTTGACTCAACAAAAGTATGGTGATCTTGGAAATATTCTCTTAATTTTTTTTGAGCACAGAAACAAAATTCTAAAGAATTGCAAGTAATCACTCACCCTCTTAAGTTTCGATAGACCAATTCGGTATTAGTGGACATTAATCATCATCATCATCGTCATCATCATACATAATATCATCCATTCATTTAGAGATGATGACGCGATTATCATAACATATTTAATTGTTAACCATAAGATGAGGGTTTTTAATAAAAAGAGTTAGTAATCCACCAATTGTCAATAGGGGGGCGCCTATCCACATAAAAACGGTAGCAATTGGTTAAATAAAAAATCGATATATTAGATGAAAATGTTGTAGGAGAAAAATCTTAAAATATTATCATAGGATAGAGTACTATTATTTTTCTCTTCGAATTTGAACATATAATCTTTAACACAACACATAATATTGTTAAATATAATTAAAATAGAGAAAAATAAAAGCATCTTCTCTACTCAAATTGGTAACATCGTCAAAATTTATTTTTTATTGACCAACAAGATAAAAAAAAATACAACAATCACACTCACAACAACAATCATCCATCTATAACACTTATTCATTAAGATTATCCAAAATCACCGATCACTGCTTTTTGGTTAAAAATTAAAATTCAATCTTCAAATTTTAGAAAGTTTGTTGACATTTGAATGGATCTAGAATTTATATTTTTATAAAACATCCCATTTAATAGAAATTAGATTTTTTTTCTTTCACAAAATTTCACTAAAAGTGGAACCTTTGGTTTCACCAAATTCCAACAAAAAATATAATTTTTAAATTAGAAAAAAAAAACATCTAAAATTTATGAGGACCAAAGTCTCCCACATGTTCTTTGATCAATGGGTATCATGTCTCCCACAGGGCATAGGGAGAGATGATCTCCAAAGTTTCCAAGTACCAAAGTATGCATGTTATTATTTGCGCCTCCAACAAGAGTGATAAACCAAAGAGTATCGCCCTTACAATTAATCTGTCTTCCACCAATCACACAACACATACAACATAAATCTCAATAAATCCCCTTCACAACACATAATTAGCTTCTCTTTCTATCTTCAGCATGCCGTATCTCACCCAATGGATCTATAAACTCACACATATTTGTTTGGATCGTCTCACCTGCCCTGAGATCCAATGATCATATTCTCTTCTCCTTCGCTCTCAGATCCTTCAACTATGGGATTTGATACCACTTGTTAGGTAGAAAAAGAAAAAAAGATAATAAACAAAGCATAAAACTGAGAACATCAAACCAAACACAACATAGAAACAATCACACAATTGATAAAGTTATTTATGTGGAAACCCAATGTGGGAAAAAACCACGGGCAATGATAATCGATATTCTTATTATTCAAGGGAGAATTATAATAGCCAACACATGCATACAACCATCCTCTCCTCACATACACACTACACTACACAGTATTGTGTCTTGCTCACACATTCTACACACATTGCAATATCAACTCTATGGGTATGCTTTTATATATGACTTCTCTCAAACAGTTAGACTAACTAATTATAATTAGATCCACCAGTTACATACATTGTTCATAAAATAGTGCATGCATGCACATTCTTAATATAGCTACATGCATGTGCATGTGACCACATGGGAAATTCGTTGGCATGTTTCCAACACACCTTGCATCCATTTTCCTCCATCTTTTTCCTCCTACGTTCCTAACTTTAGAGTATATATGTCTTAGAATTTTTTCATTGTATTTTTTTTTTTAATTGTCTAAGAAAATGACATTATGTTACTTTAAATTCACCTTATGTTACTTGAAATGGTAGTTATACTACATCGCTTAATTTTATTACATTGTACTTTAGAAAATGATCATTATTCTCTATTTAAAAAATTAACAATCTATAATATTAAAGTATGAAATTTTCCATAGTTCATCATAATGTTGCTTGTAATTCTATAAATAAACTGTGTAAGGAGTTTTTGAAAATTCCAACGTTTAGAGTGAACACTCCACCCATTATGAGGGGAAATAAATATGAAAAAAGTGGTAGGATACTCAAGTATATAAAGGTAATAAGTATGAAAAGAGTGTTATGATACATGAGTGATATGACCATTAGAGAAAATAATAAATACAGTCGTTATAAATTAGTCCTTATTAATTATATAATTTAATCATTATTAATTATATAATTATTAGTAACAAACCATTCTTTTAAATTTGACACAATCTTCTCATAGTGATTAGGTTATGTTCTCCTGTGCTCCTGGACCTCCCACAGGCTGTCGGCCTTGTGGCCCTCCCGCCCTCCTCCTCCCTCCACCGACACTACAACAAGCTCCAAAGGCTCAATGGCGGCTCCCTCGCCCTCTTCTCAGAACAACGGTGCCCCTCCTGGTGTTGTTGCAGCGGTGGCCCCTTCAGTCTCGGCTCCCATTCACAGCTACGCACCCCCTGGAGCTTCGCCTGCATTTTTCAAAGGTCTCCCTCTAGTTCAGGGCCCCTCCTTCAAAGAGGTAGCTTCACGACAACCCTCCGGTCTGCATGCAATGGCTCATGAGGGTGCCTCTCATCAAGGTCGGTTATTCGGGCTGCATGCAGCAGTACCCGAAGCTCAGATAGTCTCAATACAAATGCCTCAGGAAGCCCTAACTCATGCTCGACATTACGAAAAACAAGATTTGGTCTGCGAGTTTAATGGATTCTGGCCCAAACTTCTGGATCTTCTCTCTTGAATCTCTTCCGACTAGTACCTTCTTTTAGATGGAGAAGTCACTACCTTCCCCTGTGCAAAGGGGTTCTTTGTGGTAGTTTTCGAATCTACAAGTGATAGAGACAAGGTGTTTAACTCCGGACCGTGGTTCTAGGGTAGAGCAGGTCTGTCCATGCAACTATGGACCCCTTCTTTTGACCCTTCCACGAACTGTATCTCTTCAACTCCTGTCTAGGTGAGACTTCCATATTTACCCATGCACTTCTAGGGGGATGCATCTCTTCAATCCATTGGCAATGGCCTCGGCAAGTTCCTCTGCAGAAGCCTGGATTCCAGGATAGCCTTCTCCACCTTCGCGCAAATCTGTGTAGAAATTGACTTCACCAAAGGCTTCCAAGCTGAAATAATTCTTCAGGGCAAGGACTACTCAAGGAACCAAAAAATCAATTATAAGAATCTCAGTTTCAGGTGTAGGAACTGCTTTGCAATGGGGCATATAGCCCGAAACTGTGACAAACTTCCCAGGAAAAAAAGGGCGCCCAAGAGCCAAAGACACACCTGGTGGACAAGAGCTCAATCAGAGTTGCACGTTGAAAGCAAGGCCCATGGAAAGGAAAAAGAAGAAGAATCCGAAGCCAAAATCAAAGACCCCGATAAAGGGGAAGCTCAGGAAGAAGCCAGTCCCAAGTCATCAATCCAACCAGACCTCTGGAACTCAAGTTGGGATGATCTATATGATGGTGTCGAAAAAGAAAAAAAACTTCCAAGCTAGAAATGATGTAATAACGCGAAGCCGCTCTGGATCGCTAAAATAGTTTTGGCTCCCAAACTTTGTCGTATGTTAAGATCTTTAGGCATTTGGTTTCATGTTTATAAGAAACTAGTTTCGATGTACCGAACCCAGTGGCATGCCCACTGTTTTTAATATAAAAATCTTCTAACCATTTCTGTCAAAAAAATAAATAAAAACCATTCTTTTAAATTTATTATTGAACTTTTTGATGATATTGAGAAGGGGGTGAATCAATATCAAGTACATTTTAAAAACTTTTTCAAATTATACTTCAACCAGATTATATATTTAATTATATACAATGAGAAATGAACAATAGTAGAAGAGTTATACCAATACACCACAATACACCATGCACAATATATGAGAAATAACCACTAGTTATTGTTTAAGGGAAGTAATGACTTCCAAAGATAGCTACAACTTCCAAATATAAAGGGAGGGATAAACCTCCAAAAGGAAGATGCAATCCTCCAATATCAAGAGAGGGTTGACCACTCCATCCTTTCCCCTTCCTTCCACCCAAGAATATATGAGAGATAATAAAACTTTACTTTAAATTATCACCATCAACCAACCATCACATAGAAACTGATAATGCTTCCTAAGACTTCTTCAACTTCTGCAATTCTTCATTTTTTAGAATACTTTGATCCTGTAGATAATATAACTCAATGTATTCTCTGAAACTTCTCCAAGATTCACTACTCGAATCCTCCCAGAAAATGAGTTATAGAGAAAATAGTGGACCTTATTCAATTATGGTTTATTCAGGAGAGCGAACTTGTACAACATGCCCCACGCTCAATATTTAACATACAATTCTGAAATTCGTACACATGAAACTACAACCCGTACTATTTCCAATGCAATTGGTATCACTTCATTTGGATTCTCTATGAATAGGTTATGATTGTTTGACCCGAAACACTTGTTTATGACTAGTTTCAGGACTAGTCAAAACCCCTATCTTCCATAGAGTGTATCTCCAAAATTATAGCGAATAAAGAACTTAGAACACATCACCAAAAGACTTCATCCTCCCTTGAAATTCGACCTTTTTTACTTCACATTTCCTATGAAATTCGACTTATATGTCATTTTTCATCAACAAACTTGTGTGTGTAAAATGAATGTATAATGACATGTATTTATACCCTTTATGTCACTTTCGTTTAACATTAGGGCCAACATGTAGTTTCTGCTTCAATTTACATTGTCATCTTCAAAAATTCATTTCTCCTCAATTGTGAGGATCCACGTGACATGCCATATACAACCGGAAGTGGCATGACTTATACTATCCATCCATGGGTGTTGTATTTACATCTGTAATTTCCTTCATGTCTATATACTTCAATCAACTGTGGGGTCGAAGAGCCAATATATAGGGCTACAATTAATGACAACAACCAAACTTCCAACAATCTCCCCCTTTTTCATTGATGGAAACACTCATGCTCCCCCTGTCATAATGATCCCAATTTCTCTCCCCCTTTGACATCAATGTCAAAGCATGGGGCTGCTTCCCTTGAGTTCAATGGCATAAGGTGACCTTCTTCTTTGGGGCTTCTCTCCCTGAACATGTGACACTCAATAATACTTCATCCTTATTTTTGGTCTTTGGGACATTTTTTTCCTTGGAATCCATTTGTGTGGCTTATGTCTTCTTTCTCTTCTTCATGTCTAGTATGTATATGTTTTTTGGTCTTCTTGTTACAATTTCAACCAACCTTCCTAAGTTCTTTTCTCTGATTTTACATTTTTGGGAGTCAAACGTAAGAGTGTATCCTTCATCACATATTTTGCTTACATTGAGGAGATTATGCTTAGGATCTTCAACCAATAGGACTTTTACTGCTTTTACATTTTCACATCCAATCTTTACAATTCCTTTTCCAAGTATTTTGGTAGATGAGTCATCTCCAAATGTAACATTTCCACCCTTTTTCTTCAAGATGATAAATTTACTTTGATCTCTGGTCATATGAGATGAGCACCCACTGTCTATGAACCATTCATCTTCTTCTTTGCATTCTTTAGCGACCAATGCTATTCGACAGTTTTCATTGTATGGAATTTTTTTCCTTTTCCATGTTGTAGTTGGTATATGGAAATTTGGCATAGGATTATATTCCTTCATCACTCTGCATTCTTGTGTTTTGTGACCAAGATTATTGCACTTGTAGCATACAATATTTTTATCCATTAATGGGTCAAATGGATTATAATTTTTGTTGACAGGTCTATGAACATTTTGATATCTATTATTTGCACCATTCATGTAACTTGTGTAGTTATTCCTTTCATTGATTCTACAATTGATTGCCTTGTGTCCAATATTTCCACAAGTATAAGTATGTCCAAGAAAGAAATTTTGATACCTGGAAGTAAGTGATCTTATTTGTGGTGTGGTCCATATGGGTTCATGATCTATTCTTATATAGTTTCCTTCATAATGATTGTGTTCATACCTGATGGGAGATGATCTTTTTGATGCCTCATTCCTTCTGAATTCTAGTCTTCTATCTTGTTGTTCAACTTTCTTTGGAGTGTTGGTTTCATTCTTTTCACCTTCCTTCTCTTGTTTTGTTGTCTTCAAACTGTCATTGTATCCTAGTCCTGTCTTGTCGTTTGAAGATTTTTTATTTCTAAGGATCTCATCTAATTTTTCAGTGTTTTTTTGAAACTTCTTCAACTTTTCTATTGTCAATAGTAGCTCCCCTTTTATGTGATCCAATTCTGCTTTCAATTTCTCATAATCTTCTAATTGTTCCTTCAAGCTACCAGTGGTCTTTTCAATCTTGTAATTCTCTTCTTCACAACTACTCAATTAACCTTTTAGTATTATGTTTATGTTTCTAAGCTTGTTATTTTCAGTTTCAACATGCTTCAACTTTTCAATATTCTTATATTCTTGTTCACTCTCTAGGTTGTATTTGTATCCTCAAAAGGAATCAACGTTGGTTTCTTCATATGAATCTTCTTCAAAAATGATTTCTTCTTCTTTAGAACTCTTGTGATCATTATCCTGGGTTTCTTGGGTTATGAAGATGACTTCTCCTCCATCATTATTTTCTTCATCACTCTCATCTGAGGAGATGTCATCATCCTTGGAGTAGAAACTCTTTTTATTGTTGAGACTTATCTTTTTATAGTAGCAGTTTTCAACAATATGTCCTATTCTACCATAGTTAAAGCATTTGAGAGGAGACTTACCTTTGTATCTCCCAGTGCCCTTCTCAAACCTTCTTATGAAATTTGATATTTCTTCATCAACGTCATTATCCTTGTCTTTTGTCTTGTTTATGGATTTAAAGGCTGCTTCATTGTTTGGATGGTCACATTTTGTTATTTGTTCTCATTTCATATGCTATAGGAGACCCATGTAATTCATTCATTGTCATTTTGGTCAAGTCTGTAGTTTCTTCAATGGCAGAGACCTTAGCATCATACTTCAAGAGAAGTGATCTCAACACTTTTTGTACAACCAAGGATTCATTGAGCTCTTCACCTAATACTCTGATAGCATTAACAACTTTATCAAATCTAAGAAAATAGGTTGCAATATCTTCCTTTTCATCCATCTTCAAATTTTCAAATTCTTCTCTATGTCGTGAAGCTTGACCTGCTTATAGGGACATTTGGAGTAATAGGAAGACTTTTGATTTCTCATTCCTTAGTTTTTTCTTTCATTTATTATTTTTCTTTTTCAATCAATGCTCTCTTTTATGTTATTTACTTTTATTAATTTCCATTGATACTAAAATTTCTTTATAGGACCTTTAAAAAGGTCTTGGTTTACTTTAGAATTTTATTTTTCTGCTTAAAAAGTTGGTATTATACAAAAAATGTTTTGAAACTAAGATTTAGTGTGGGTGTACACTTCAACCCTCTTAGTGTTATAAAGATGACACATTATTTACACCTGCAAAATTTTAGGAATCGTAGAATTCCTTCACCTAAATTACAATGTAACAATATTTTTAATATCATCTCATTCTAGTGACCTTCCTTATAAGCCAATGATTTAGCTAATACTCGTCATCTTTATGTCAACCCTATTTGAGATGTAGGTGGTTCTCACTTGAGTTTGAAGCAACCTTAGGAATCCTCTTCCACGTTGTTTATTGTATTCTTGTATAATAAGTACCAAGTCATAGTCATGCTCTCAATGCGGGAAATACTAGATTTTATAAGCAAGTTAGGAGAAGATGTATTGCCTTTAATTTCAATATTATAATTTATAAAATTCTTTTGGATTTGTTTTATCTTTTTCATGGCCATGTCCCTCCCAAAAACATTTTGGTACATAGATTTGAATTTATGCATAACTTTTAATTACAACATTGCATGCCAATACCAATATACTTATTGAAGATTCTTATACCAATACCAAAATTGCATTATCACATTGTAGTGAAGTGATAGAGAATTACTAGTCAAAAGTATTTAAAATATATTCATTATAGTAATAAAAGTTATAAAAAACAAAGTATTATTTATTCTATAAAATAAAAAGTCAATAAAATTAAAAGGAGATGTGTTAAATAAAAAATATCTTTGTATAGGTATGAGCTTAATGTTAACTTCTAGAATTAAAAACTTGTATGGTAAATTATTTATGAAAATTATAATAATTATGTAAAATAAAGATAAAATTAATAAATTTCAAGTGCAACAACTTAAAAATTGATGAGTATAATTGATAAACTTAATAGTTACAAAGGTTAACATATTAATTTATACATTGAAGAGTTTTTGTACTTAAATTTAAATATAAACTCAACTAATCATCCACATATCATATTGTTATTAATTTTTTAGTTCTTTGACACCATTAGATAAGGACTCAATAATTTGATAATGTAACTTTATTCATAACCATATGAATAA
>JZKD02S2414260.1:0-17948 GCA_000966675.3 Picea glauca
AACATGGATGTTATCAAGGAGGTGAAATCGCAGCTATCCTCCAAATTTGACATGAAGGATCTCGGTGCTGCTAACTTCATTCTGGGAATGGAGATTAAAAGAGATCGTGCAAGCATCAAACTTTTGTTGAATCAGAGAAAATATGTTGAGACGATATTGCAGAGGTTTAATATGCATGGAAGTAAACTAGTCAAGATTCCTATTCCTATAGGTGTAAAGTTATTTGCAGATCAGTGTCCCAAGACACAGGAAGAAGAAGAGGACATGTCCCATGTTTCATATGTCAGTGCCGTTGGAACTTGGCAGTTTGATGTATGCAATGGTCTGTACTAGACCATACATTGCACATGCAGTGGGAGTTTTGAGAAGGTATATGTCAAAACCAGATAAGGAGCATTTGACAGCAATAAAGAGGGTCTTAAGGTATTTGCGTGGCACTGCAAACTATGTATTGTGCTACCAAGGAAGACTAGGATTGGACAGAGTGGTGGACATACATGGGTTTGTTGATGCAGACTGGGTTGGAGATGTGGATCGCATAAGATCTACAAGTGGGTATGTGTTTAACCTATTTGGAGGAGCAATCAGTTGGATGAGCAAAAGACAGGTTGTAGTGGCACTCTCAACTAAAAACTCTAAATACACGACAGCCACTCATGCAAGCAAGGAAGCAGTATGGTTACAGAGATTTTGTTCAAGTATTGGGTTGGTACAAAAAGCAGTGAGATTATATTGTGACAGTCAGAGTGCAATCTTCTTAGAAAAGAACCTTGCTTATCATTCGAAGACAAAGCATATTGATGTTCAGTATCACTTTGTGAGAGATATGGTTGAAGAAAAGAAGGTGTTATTGGAAAAGGTTGACACTTTGAAGAATGTTGCAGATTGATTGACAAAGTCTGTGAGCACAGAAAAGTTCTTCTGGTGTAGAGTAACAATGGGCATTGTTGCCCTGGATTATTGACTATATAATCTTGTGAACCCATGTGTGCAAAGAAAACAACAAGTGGGATAATGTTGGGTATGTGTTATATTCTTTGCATGGGTGTGTGTGGGCGTGTCAAATTCGACAACTGTGTCTGACGATTTCTTTTTGGGCAGTTTTTTTCTATTTTAGCGGATTTTGCTATTTTTAGTGGTTTTGTAACAATAATCTCGGATTAAGGGATTAGGGTTTTGGTAGCTACGAAATACCTAAAACATTGTATATATTGTATGGTGAATGGTGAAATTAATATAATGAACAGTTGAAAGGTGCAACACCAAGGAAGGTTGGTTTTCTCCCGGTTAAGGGTTTCCAGTGTAAATCTCTATGTACTATGTGTATGAGCCATTGATTAATTTATGTTTTTCTTAAGAATCTTTATGCATTGCTTCACTTCACAGGTTTAAAGCTTACAATATCACTATCTATAGGAACCATACCTGAGAGTGTTGATGTGAAGAAGAATGCTTCATATTTTATGTCTTCATCTCTCTGATGTGGTTTTGGATCAACATCGACAGTGGATGCATGATGTCTTCCTTTCTTCCTGGTAGGAAAATTTCTCGCAATGTGTCCATTCTTGTCACATCTGAAACATTGAATCTTTGTATAGTCTTTTCTATGTTCATGACCTGAAGTTGCTGAAGTTTTCTTGTCTTTGAATGCTTTAGTGAAACTTCTTCTATTCCTTCTGCCTCTCTTTGCATGAGAATCAAGAGCTTGATTGTCATCATGATGGGAGTCTTGCACTCCTCTGGATATAAGTTTGGTTTCCTCATGAGTGTAGTCTATCCATAGACGATCAAACTCAAGTAAATCTACTCTTCCACTGATACTTTGAAGGAATGGTTCCCAATGTCCTGGAAGAGCATTAAGAGTAATCATGACAAGTTCTATGTATGTTGTGGTTTCTCCAATGGCACCTAGTTGATCTATGATCTATGATCTTTGAGATCTTCATGAAGAAAGTGGCAATGGTGTTAGCGTTCGTCGTCTTGATATTTTAAAGCCGGTTCTTCAATGTAAGAGCTTTGTTTGTGTTGTTGCTTTCAAACATCTTCTTCAATGCATCATACATTTCACAAGTTGTCTTCAGGGTAGAGATGTGAGGTATTAGATGATCTCTCACTTAATAGATGATTATCTTCCTTGTTTTGGCATCGTCTGCCTTCCAATCAACCTTCTCTTCATCGGTTGTTGTTGCTGGTAGAGTCTTTTTTATTAAACTCAATAGCTCATCCTCTTCTAGAGTGATTTGTAGTCTTGATTTCCAGGAGATGAAGTTGTGTGTTCCATCAAGCCTATCTTCTACCAAAGTTTTGTTCCTCGTGGCTTGCAAATTCTTCACAAACCTTAACGGCTAAGCTAGAAAACCTAACGACCAGGTTAGGCTAGAAATCCTAGGTTTCATTGGACTTTTGACTACCAACAATAAACCTTTAGATAGTCAAAAGAACCTCCACAAGTTTGCAAGAATACTCCAACAAGCTGCAGAAACCCTAAAACTGAAATTCTACAGAAACCCTAGCAGCCTTCGGGCCAAAAATCAAAATTTCTTCGATTTGCAATCTAAGAGTTGTAGGAGGTGCACTGAGCTAGTCCGTACACATCTGTGCAAGAATTAGGCCCAACGTTCAAGGTGCGAGTGCAAAAACTAGCAAAATGAAGAGGGTTGTTTTTGTAGTTGCAGCAAGAAGGTGACGGCTAGCTCAAGCAGCTTGTGCAGTGGCTCTTCAGGAACTCTGCTCTTATACCATGTTAAATTTTAATGCTTAGATCATGCACGTGTAGTTTATTTCAATTTAACATGTACTTGAACCATAAACAATGCATCAATACCATATACAATAGCTGCAGTAACCAAGATCACAAGAAGAATAACTATGCACAAGAACACAAGAGTTTATCCTGGGAAAACCCTTCTCAATCAAGGGAAAAACCCAACAATCCTTTACTATAGAGTCAAGAGAAGATCCTCCACGCCATAAACCCTAGAGCACACAAGAGGGTGCTCTATGACCTTGAAACTTGCGCCTAAGAGAAGTGCACACTTCAGTCATACATTTAGCTTGAGAGAATGTTACAATAAAGTGTGTGTGAGTGATCCACAATGGGTATTTACTCTCTTTTTTATACAAGACCTAACACATCAATAGGTGTGTCTATTGGCACAATAGGGCCGGCTTCTATAACTCAATGATATAATTAATCTTTACATGGTGGGGTCGACCTGTACCCTTTACACAATTAGGGTTACATGTTAAATCTTACTCTTAAAAAATATAGCAAGGATCCACACATCCTATAGTGCTCAGCCACTAGGGACACATCCACCCATGCTCAACCACAGGGACGTCACTCTTAACAGATCAACTCAACTAAGTCCATAAGAGTACCATCTGGAGAGCCATCTCAAGTCGACTCAACTAAGTCCATAGGAGTCTAACAGGAGACCATCTCAAGTCATCTCAACTTAGTCCAGAGGAGCACGACAAGAGACCACACGTCATCTCAACTAATTCCAGAGGCGTATGAAACACCCATCACATGGGCTCTCTAACATATCGTCTCAACTTAGTCCAGAGGAGAACAACCTAGAGAATGTCTCATGAAGTTGTAATCAACAACACTCTTTACTGTCTCTAGAGCTTCCTTCTCTATTTCTGCGACCTCGTCTTCTTCCTCCCCTGATTCTTCTGCATTTTCTTCTTTCTTCTCTTCGCTCTTTGCTTCTTTTTAAGCTAGAGCATTAGTCTCAGTGAAAAAAATTGGATCATGAAGATCTTATGCTTTCTCCTCTTTGGATTCCTTCTCTATGTTTTCCATACTTACTATTTCTTTTGCAATTTCTAGATTTTTTGTTTCCCTTTCCTCTAGGTTCCATAGTGCTTCATATTTGTTAGGGCTTGAAGAAGGAGGCCCTTGTTGAGATGGCTTTGGATTTGACCATTTTTGTTGGAATTTTGTTCTTCTATTCGAGATCATCTTGAACTATGATTCCTTCCTTGACTACTGATTTTCCCTCTGTTTTGAAGAAGGTTGTTATGCTTCAGTGTTTGGGCAGTTTTTGGTGAAGTGCCCATAGGCATGACAATCCATGCATTTAAAAAGAATTTACTTGTAATATAATGCTTGTTGGTAGTTCCAGCTATTGGTATTCGTTTCCAGGGCTTCAAGGAGCCCCTTCTCTAGATTAACCTCCACACAAATTCTTATGCACGAATATAAATTCCCCTTTGATTTTGCACGATCAATGTAACGACCCGATTTATTCCCGATTGCTCTAAGTGAGCTTTCATCCTATAAAATTATAAGGACGAGAGGTAGTTTGACCCAGATATGAGTTGTAGTAATTTATTGTTCTCGATTGAAATATAGGGTCAAGGGAGATAGATATATTCCCCGGAACCCATGAAGTACAACCTAGATCTAAATATTAGATCCCTCACTTCCTTACTTAGAAAGAGAAAAATAAAATACACTCTGTTAAAGACAAATGAAAAAACCTAATTGTTGATTTTTGGAGCCCAATGCTTTTCTACCCATGTGTCCACAACATTTGGATTGGGCCACAAGCCTGTAAACTTGCCAACCAAATCCCTTTTATATAGAACGAGGGCTTTCCTTCTTGGCTCTGAGGATAAGAGGTCCAAATGAGGGATGTCATCCATCCTTTTAACAAAGCAGAGCTATTGCTTATGGGGACAATTGTTTTGTGTTTGAGCCCAAACTAATGAATTAAATGCCCATACTTCATTACAAGATTCACCCATGAATGAAAGATCTCCAACAAACAAGGAAACCCGTCGACGGAATAGTAGATCGAAAAAACTAATGCGTGGGCACAAAGATTTCTCACATGTGGAAAAATATTTGAGTGTAAGGCGAGTTATACAGGACGAACCACTAGATCTGGAAGGTCGACGATGACAAAACTGCACCAAAATATGTCCACGAGACTGAGTTGAGGAGATTTGCACTCCTCACAAGTTTGTCTTAGCTTCTCTAAACATAGGCATAATAACGAGAGCTAGGGAAACCCTAGTTGTTGCAGGAGCTCAACTTCAATTTCCATCTCCATATCAAGTGGAATGACGGTAAACCACTTGTTACAAAAAGAACAAAAATCATTTTATATTTTTATGTGTGCATGTGAGACTCAAACTTTCATTATTAAATCTATTTATACATGCATTTTTATTTATCATGTAAATTTTAATTAACATTAATTGTAATGTATTCAAATTGACTCAATATTTCCATCCACTATGATATGGGGACTAAAATTTTGTGGTGGTGTGTTTACATAGATTTTAATGCAAACACATATATATTAAATGTGTTACTGTTTATTGTTTTCAACGATAACAGTTATAGACACAGTGAACATAAATTGATGTGAAAACGAAAACAAATGCGCAGGTAGATTTTAATAAAACTTTTTCTAATTAAATACACTATTTCAATTAATTGAAATATAACATATGCAATTAGATGTGAATCAAAGAAAACCAACTTAATTATAAAGTAAGGCACAAGAGCAATGTAATTTTGTCGAAACGTAGACGCTAGTAACATGCACATTAGATGCATAAAGGATCATTTTAGACATAAACTAAATACCATGAAGATGCTAAAAATATGTAAAGATGACATAAAGGGACACGAATTTGATACAAATATCAATAAAAACACTAAGCCCATACGAAAAACAATGCAAAAATATAAAAAAATATAGCCGCATAATATATACAAATACGACACAAAAAGGAAGCAAGTGAGACTTAAAGTTGACACAAACATGGTGTGAATGTAAAGCAATTTAGATCCATGTTGGTTGCACACTAAACACAAGAACAACACAACATCGACACAAATAATACTAAATTATATTAAACATAGACTCATGTGTGAAGCAAATAAGCAAATTGCCTTAGAAAAATGAGATGTAGTCAAGATTCAATTAATATGCAAATGAGACGTAGATAGGGATGCAATTAAGATGCCAAAAAAAATATGCATGAACCCTTATTTTAAGGACAAAAATGAGACACACAAAAGGATGCCACCCCTCATGTCCACTCTTGCATCTTGCAAATTAGAATATTATAAAATGGTCCTTTGATTCAAATTGGACTAAGAACAAAATTAAAGAAAATGCAATACTGAGAAATAACAAAAACACATAATTGAAACACAATATTACAATGAGAACTAAATTCTATTACTCGTTGTTGGTATGTTTGTGTTTTTTTGGAAGCGAATGTGCATGTATGCTTTGAGGAAAACTTAGTGTGCACCTCCTGCAGCCAACATGGACTCCCCTGGTGGGGGTTGTCATGCCCCCCCTCCTCCCTCGTCGCCTCCTCCTCCTGAGGATATCGCAACATTTTCTTTGTTGGTCGTGACTCTCTCCAAGCAACTGAAACAAGCCCATTAGAAATTCGTCAAGAAACTGGATGAGATCCCCACAATACCTATCTAAGTAGGCTCGCGATCTCTCGCTCTGAGATTTGTGGAAAATGTTTTGATTAGGAAGTTCTCTAGGACCTGGCCCTCACCTAGAACTGTAGCTCTCTGAATCGTAAAGTACTGGAAGCCTCTTCTTAAAGGTAGAGTCTCAAACTTCCTTTGTGGTCGGTTTTTTTTTGCTTTTCTTTTTGAGGAGAAGGAAGATCACGACCTCGTATTCAGTAGCGACCCTTACTTCACGAGGCTTCATGACCTGTATCTAAATCAATAGACTCCAGATTTCAATCTCGGAAATGATATCCCCTCAGATGTTCCTGTATGGATCCTCCTTCTTTACCTTCCTCTACATTCTTGGAATGATGACACTCTCCAGACCATTGGGAACTCCTTGGGAAAGTATATCGATCAAGCGGAACCCAAAGAAGACCGTTAGTCATGCATTAGAATATGTGTGGAGGTCGATCTTGAGAAAGCCCTTCTAAAAGGCATAACTCTTACCCTGGATAACTAGTCTCACCTCCAGGAAGTAAACTATGAGAAACTCCCATTCAAATGCAAACATTGTCATGAATACAGACGTTTTGCAAATAAATGTATGAAAGCCCAAGATTATTAGCAAGAAACAGATGCAAATGATTAGTGGTAACTACCAAAGAAGACAAAGCAAAGTTCCAAGCAAAATTTCCAAATGGAAAAAGGTGGTCCCTCCAATCCAAATTCTAAGGATGTCCTAGCTTCATCCTCAATAGGTAAAAACAATGATCGTATTTTGATTGAGAACATGTATAAAGCACTTTACCAAGAAGAAGAGATTGTCGAAGAAATCCCTACTCCCAAAAATTCCTCTGACCCGACCAGGGATCCCCAGATCCTTCCAATAAGCCAACAGGCCATCCCACAAGTAGAGCATGAAGGGGATGAGACAGTTCAAAGCTCGGAAGAGGAATAAAATATGGACTCCTCAAATATCTATACCTCTAGAGGACCAAGAAGGAAATCGAACTTTCAGAAAAGAGAGGCAGCGACTAGAAAAGATATAGAGCTCAGTAAATAGAGTGTTGATATTATGGTAGCTACGGGAGGTATTAACCTCCACGTGTAACCCTGACAAGAATAGAATATTCTAGAAAGTAAGAAGAAACCCTAAATCTAAAGAGAATAAATAATATTGAGTTTTTAGCCTCTAGAAAGAGAAGTCGACCCAGACAACTAAGGTAGAGCAGTATAAATATAGTATGCCAGAGCTCATTTGGACACACACAACTCGCAATTGCAGAAATTTAGTAAGTGCGCAAGTCTGGAGAGTAGTTGAAGCTATTGCAACTTGTATTTTTTCTTTTACGCTTGGAATTTCTTTTGGTTATGGTTTGGACTTTCTACTTGGTAGGCTAGCTCTGGAGAGTGATACACTACCCTTATTGGCTATTAGGCCTAGGGTTTTCTTCAAGAAAATGACTCAGTTTGTATCATGATATTGTTATACAGGTTGATATCAGAGGATATGATCATTGTGGAGATTGTATGTCTCTGGACAATAGTTGTATGGCACTATGTTGGATGTGTTCCACTATTTGTGACTATGTGTCACCTATCAAGTAGTCATGTGCTACTTGGTGTGGTTGTGTACCACTGGATAGTAGTTGTGTACTACTATGGATATACACAAGTGTGTTCTATTGAATGGCATTGTTTTGATTTCCATGAAGACTATCAACAGTGTTGAAAATGATTACCAGCTATATGGATAGTCAGTGTATGGTCAAGGACAATTATTCTTCTAGGATGTATGTTCGGATTAGAAGAATAGTCCTTGTATCCCGTGGCGTTGCTTCTAACATCTGTTGGAACAATTATTCTTCTAGGACATATGTCCGGATTAGAAGAATANATTCTTGGAATGATGACACTCTCCAAGCCATTGGGAACTCCCTGGGAAAGTATATCGATCGAGCAGAACCCAAAGAAGACCGTTAGTCATGCATTATAATATGCGTGGAGGTTGATCTTGAGAAAGCCCTTCCAGAAGCCATAACTCTTACCCTGGATAACTGGTCTCACCTCTAGGAAGTAGACTATGAGAAACTCCCATTCAAATGAAAACATTGTCATGAATACAGACGTTTTGCAAATAAATGTATGAAAGTCGAGGACTATCAGCAAGCAACAGATGCAAATGATCAGTGGTAACAACCAAAGAAGAAAAATCAAAGTTCCAAGCAAAATTTCCAAATGGAAAAAGGTGGTCCCTCCAGTCCAAATTCTAAGGATGTCCCAGCTTCATCCTCGACAGGTAAAAACAATGATCGTATTTTGATTGAGAACATGTATAAAGCACTTTACCAAGAAGAAGAGATTGTCGAAGAAATCCCTACTCCCAAAGATTCCTCCAACCCGACCAGGGATCCCCATATCCTTCTAATAAGCCAACAGGCCATCCCACAAGTAGAGCATGAAGGGGATGAGACAATTCAAAGCTCGGAAGAGGAATCAAATATGGACTCCTCAAATATCTATACCTCTAGCGGACCAAGAAAGAAATCGAAATTTCAGAAAAGAGAGGCAACGACTAGAAAAGATATAGAGCTCAGTAAACAAAGTGTTGATATTATGGTAGCTACGGGAGGTATTAACCTCCACGTGTAACCATGACAAGAATAGAATATTCTAGAAAGCAAGAAGAAACCCTAAAGCTAAAGAGAATAAATAATATTGAGTTTTTAGCCTCCAGAAAGAGAAGTCGACCCAGACAACTAAGGTAGAGCAGTATAAATATAGTATGTCAGAGCTCATTTGGACACACACAACTCACAATTGCAGAAATTTAGTAAGTGCGCAAGTCTGGAGAGTAGTTGAAGCTATTGCAACTTGTATTTTTTCTTTTACGCTTGGAATTTCTTTTGGTTATGGTTTGGACTTTCTACTTAGAGAGTGATACACTACCTTGATTGGCTATTAGGCCTAGGGTTTTCTTCAAGAAAATGACTCAGTTTGTATCATGATATTGTTATACAAGTTGATATCAGAGGATATGATCATTGTGGAGACTGTATGTCTCTGGACAATAGTTGTATGGCACTATGTTGGATGTGTTCCACTATTTGTGACTATGTGTCACCTATCAAGTAGTCATGTGCTACTTGGTGTGGTTGTGTACCACTGGATAGTAGTTGTGTACTACTATGGATATACACAAGTGTGTTCTATTGAATGGCATTGTTTTGATTTCCATGAAGACTATCAACAGTGTTGAAAATGATTACCAGCTATATGGATAGTCAGTGTATGGTCAAGGACAATTATTCTTCTAGGATGTATGTTCGGATTAGAAGAATAGTCCTTGTATCCCGTGGCGTTGCTTCTAACATCTGTTGGAACAATTATTCTTCTAGGACATATGTCCGGATTAGAAGAATAATTCTTGTATCACTCTGTGGAGTGAGTGACTTATTCAACATCATTACTCAGATGGAGTATGGTTTAAAGAGATGATGCAATTGATGTTGTCAGATGATACTGATAGTGATGATGGTGCTCGTAATTTAATCATGAGATAGTTTGAGTGGCTATGATGATGCTACCAGTTGAATGGTATGTTTGTGCTCAGGACCATTGTTTTCAATACCTCCCAAGATAGGAGGGAGTGTTGATATTATGGTAGTTGCGGGAGGTATTAACCTCCATGTGTAACCTTGACAAGAATAGAATATTCCAGGAAGCAAGAAGAAACCCTAAAGCATTGGACATAACCCTAGAAGACAAGTCGGCTAAAGAGAATAATTAATATTGAGTTTCTAGCCTCCAGAAAGAGAAGTCGGCCCAGACAGCTAAGGTCGAGCAGTATAAATACAGTATGTCAGAGCTCATTTGGACACACACAACTCACAATTGCAGAAATTTAGTGCGCACTGCAGAAATTTAGTAAGTGCGCAAGTCTGGAGAGTAGTTGCAGCTGCGGCTACTGCAACTTGTATTTTTGGTTTTAGGCTTGGAATTTCTCTTCGTTATGGCTTGGAATTTCTCTTGGTTATGGCTTGGACTTTCTGCTTGGTAGCCTAGCTCTGGAGAGTGATACGCTACCTTGATTGGCTATTAGGCCTAAGGTTTTCTTCTAGAATTATTCTCTGTCAAGCTTAAGGTGCTCGGTTGTGGCTTCGGCCTATGGTTGGGTGACAATATTGCTATATTGTCTATGGTTAAATGAGCACACATATTATTTATAACATAGACTACATTGGATGGACATACCAGAAAGGAGTATAGGCAGACAAGAAATCAAAGTGGACCTGTTCCCCCAAAGGGGGGAAACCCCAAAACCATTTCTAAATGATGAAGATCATTTCCTAGAATTGCAGAGGACTTGGGAACAAATTCAATACCTCCCAAATTAGAGATCTAGTAAAAGAAGAAAAGCCCCACCTCCTAATGATCCAGAAAATAAAGTTGGAGGATAACCAAGTTCTCCGGGAATTGAAACACGTGGCAAGAATGTGAAGGGTTGGTACTTAGCTCACGAGGAGCCTCCAGGGGTATTTGTGCCCTATGGAATCCTTGCATCCTATGGATTACCAGTTGGCAGAAGATACAACATTAGATTCTCACTCAATTTCGGTATATTCCCATATGTATGTCTTTAAGCTTTGTAAATGTCTATATGCCCTATATTTACCAAGAAAAAATACATTGTTGGAACTCTCTAAACAACATTAAAGATGCCCCCAACATTGGCAACTTGATCATCATTGAGGACTTCAACACCACTATTAATTCAAGGGAAAAGAGGAAAGTATACTTGTAAAAACAAGAGAATTGGCCCCCATTATATTGCTATGATATTAGATCGTTTTTTAATTTCTAGCTCCATGCTTGAATCCCCTCTCTTTTTGTCCTCCTTTATCCTCCCCTGGTCATGATCTGATCATATCACCCCATCTCTTTGACCTTTTCAGAAAATGAGAATCTTGGCCCTATCCCTTTCAAATTCAATCCTATCCAGCTTCAAGATCCCTCTTATTTTTTTGTCATTCATCATGCTTGGAGTAAGTGGAATGTAGGAAATCCCTACTACATTTGGGAACAAAAACTCCTCTCAACTAAAATGGCCCTCAAAGAATGGATAAAGGAGCAGGTGGATAAATAGGAGGCTCACATAAAAGAGATTGGCGTCAAAATGGAGCTCCTCCAAAGGAAAATGGAAATTGATTTGGTCATTGTTGACCTTCTTAAAGAAGAAAAAGAAACCTATCGCTTTCATTATAAAATACAGAGACAGGAGGAAGAACTTTGGGGACTCAAATCCCAAAATCTATGGCTTCAAGCGAGAGACAAGAATATAAAAAATTTCCACAACCAGGCGAAGATCAGATTATGGAAGAATAAAGTGCAGGAAATAAAAAACACAAATGGAGAGCAAATTTCGGGCTATGAACAGATTAAAAAAGCAACAAATCAATACTATGCAAAATTATACCAATAAGAACTAGAGATGGATCTAAATTTAATTAAAAGAATGTTGGAAAACATTCCCAAGCTTCTATCCCAAGAGGATAACGGTAATTTAAACAAGGAGGTCACAAAGGAAGAAATTTGGGAGGTAGTCAAGTCTATGAATCTCGACAAAGATCGAGGGCCGGATGGATTCTCAACTCACTTCTATCATAAATGTTGGTATTTGATAAAACATGATCTAATAAGAATGGTACAATATGTTCACAGATCGGGAAAAATAGGTGGGAGTACCAATTCTACCTCTTTAGCCTTGATCTCAAAGGAATCCAACCCCTCTTCCTTTGCAATATTTTCACCCATATCCCTGTGTAATGTCTCATACAAAATCATTTCTAAAATTATAGCCAACCGGATAAAACCCCTTTTACACATTCTGATTTCCCCTAATCAAGGAGGATTTGTGGAGAACCGACAAATGTTGGATAATATCCTCCTTGTCCAAGAAGCCATTCATTCCAGCAAAGCCTGAAAAGAAAAAGGAATGGTGATCAAACTCGACATGGCCAATTCTTTTGATAGGGTAAAGCACATCTTTATCTTTGTTGTTCTAACCTTATTTGGATTTGGAGAAGAGACCCTAGCTTGGATTGTAGTTTGTATCAGACACTCTTGGATGACTCCCTTAGTGAATGGCAAACCCACGACTTTCTTCAAGATCTCAGGAGTGTTATGGTAGGGATTCCCATTATCCCCCCTCCTCTACATTTTAATGGCTAAAGGATTAAGCATAATATTGGAAAAAGAAAGGATTGAAAAATCATCCCTCGCATCAAAATTGCTAATGGAGCGAAGAGGATTAATAACTCTCAGTTCGCAGATGATACACTACTGATGGGGGGCGCCTCTATAATTTTAGATTCCAAATTCAATGCAGTAATGGAGGACTACACAACAACTTCAGGGGGTCTGATAAATAAATAAAAAATCCAGTTATACACTTTGAATGTCAAGGATAGAGAGATGGAAGCCGTTGCAAATCACCTAAATTTCCCTTATACGAAGAAATGGAGTTTTTTCAAGTATTTGTGAGTCCCCATTTGTTCAGGCCCTCCCCCTTCCGTTGCCTAGAGACCTATTATTGAAAAAAATCAAAGCCAAAATCTCGCATTGGGGAACTTTATGGCTCAATCCAGTAGGTAGGGTGACCCTCCTAAACTCCATAATATCGAGCCTCCCCATATTCCAACACTCCATCTTTCTATCTCTTGCTTATGTAAAATTGTCTATTGCTCAAGCGATCATAAAATTCTTATGGCAAGGAGGTAATACTAACACAAAAAGATTCCATCTAGTAAATTGGGGCACAATCAAAGATCGAATTACAAATGGGGGATTGGGAATTCAGGACCCCACCCTTATGAATTCAGCCTTGGGCACCAAGATCCTATGGAGATTCATTACAAGGAAATCATATTGGTGGAAGAAAGTTGTGCTCCACAAATATCTCAGTGGAAACATAATCAGAAGCTTAGACAACCCTCCTCCACTTCATAAAGGCTCTCAAATCTGGAAGCTTCTAAAAGTAGCTCATCCAATCATCCAAGAGAAGCTCGCTTGGATCCCAAGGAATGGGAAAAAATAGACCTCTCTAATGATAGAATCTTGGGATCCCCCCCAATGAGCAATGACCCATTTATCACTCCCATCCTTGAGTGGCTTAAGGTGCAAGGAAAAATAACTCTTCATGAAATCTCTACCTGGCACCCAAGAACAAAGAAATGGTTGAATTGGAACATCGGGAATATCCCTGACCATCTACAACAACAATCCCAAACTCTTCTTTATAATTTGAGAGGTTGTGCACTATTGAACACATATTTTGGAGATCAAAGAGGGTGGGGAAAACATGGCTACACAGTAAAATCTGGATATGAACTCCTCCTGTCTCATAATCACATCATCCTACCTTCCTTGAAATGGAAACATATTTGGCACCCAAATGATATCCCGAAAATAAATATCTTCAGCTCGATATTAACACATGGAAGAAGAATTCTAAGAGGAGAAAAATTAGAAAAACGTAGGAGTGTATGGCCCCTATCATTGTGCTCTTTACGAAGACGCAAAGGAAACTTCTTCCCATCTCTTCTTGGAGCGTCCTTTCAAAAAAGTTGTTTGGAACTCTTTTCTCCAAGATCTGAATTGTCGAATCAAATGGCCTTCTTCAATTTCAGATTTATTAACAAGATGGAGTAGATGCTACACAAGCAGTCTAGCAAAAATTCCCCTCTTTAAAAGGGTTTGGGAAGCAATCCACAAATACATCTGTTGGAAGATTTGGCTAGCTCCAAACAAGCAGATCTTCTCAGGGAAGAAATCTAATCCTACAACTATAGCAAACAGGTCAGCCAGTTTGTTACGAGAAAAACTCATCACAAATAAGTTAAACAAAAACCAAAATTTTGAGATGGATAAAGAGGAAGAACAACAGATCAACAACCTAGGAATACAAGGTGATGGTAAAAGTATCAGAAAGAGGAAAAAAAAATTGCAGCTTCGCTTACTGTTATAGCACAAAATGCCACACCTATGCATGTGTGTCATGGCCTAACCCTTTCCCTTGGCTTGCTAGGAAAATTCCCAACTTGCCTCATCCAAATTATTTTTAAAAAATGGCTTTTGCACATATATGTGGGCTCCTTTGATGAAACACGCGGACATTCACGACTTGTTAGTGTGAAACCCACGAATGCCCTAAAAAATAATGAAAAATAAAATAATTTCCAGTTTTCGAGCGTGTTTTTCGGTTGAGCTCGTTTCCCAACGTCCCCATGCCCATACAAAACATATTCCAACTTCCCTAACCCCTTTGGGGAATATATAAAAGAACCATTGAGGGATAGAATGAGGATAATTCTTTTGGTGCAAGGTTATGTCGTTGAGATCTATCAAGCTTCCCTATTACTTTTATCCTCTTAGTAGCATCCCCCAAACCTGGAAACTCCTTTTCGAGTGTTTCTTCCTTCTTATATAGTCATAAGGTGTCTCCTTATCCTTATTGGGCTATCCAAGGAATAGCCTCATCGTTTAGTAGATGCTTGAAGGATCTGTGGAGGAACTCGGGCAGTTGGCTCCGAAGCAGTGCCAGAAGCGAGTCAGGTTGTAACCAACTTTGATATTTGGTGTTAGTAGAAGAGTTCTCTTTCCCTCCAATGTTGTGTTCATTGCAATATTGTATGTTATCATTTTCATACTTGCTTTGGATATAATACATGATATATATGCTACTGGATTACATAACTACCTCGTTGCAACATTTGTCTTTATTTCATTTTGCAGGCTTGTTCCGCCAAAGTTCAGGAGCACTTTGAAAATCATTTTGCATGCTTGTTCCCTACTCTCTCCTGGCGAAAAATAGTTGTTTTTTAGTTTGCATGTGTGTTTGTGAGGGAAGATTTCAATCTTCTAAATCCGATCTCGATCTGTTGTGACTTGACCCAAATTCACGGGCGAAATACCCTGTCAACACTTAGCAGAGGAAGAATTTCAAAATTGGCAACAAATGAAAAACAACCATATTCTCTTCTTTGACGAAGCCTCAAAAGGAAACCCCAGACAAGCTAGTGCGGGAGGGGTAATACTCAATCACAAAGGAAACATTGAGATAACTTATGCCTGGAGCATTGAAAAGGCCCAAAACAATCAAGCAGAGGCATATGCATTTTTACAAGGGACACAACTTAGAGTGCAACAAGGCATCCAAAACCTAATTATACTCGGATACTCAGTGATCATCATCAATCATCTCAGATGCCATTCTAAACCTAGAGATACAAAGATCAATTTAATCTTTGCAAGAATTGGGGAAGCACTAACAGGTCTCCACAAAATTGAAGCCTTCCATATTCTACGTCACCACAACCAGGTAGCAAATCAGCAGGCCAACGAAGCCACCAAGGAAAAATGGGGGTATGTTTGAGTTAACGGGGTCATACAAACAAAACTTATACCATGAAGAATCACTCCTTTGTTCATTCAATATCGCAATTGTGGGAATTTTTTGTAATTTGTGTTAAGGTTTAAGCTATTATTAGGTTTCTTTTCAATTTACTAGATAACCATAGCATAGATAGGATCACTGAGAGAAACACAGTCAAAAGATACACAACATTTATCCTGGGAAACCCTCATGGGGAAGAAAACCCAACAAAAACTTTCTTAATATAGATAGCCAATACAATGCCAAGACAATAAACCAAACTTTCTGAAGTGTTTTTTTTTGTTAGAGACACTTCCAGCCCAATCTGAATCGGTATAACCATTCAGTCTGAAATCATTATCTCCATTGTAACTGATACCACAATCTAATGTACCCTTAAGGTACCTCATCACATGTTTTGCAGCAACCAGGTGAACACATCTGGGCTCTACCAGAAACTGACTCAAGGTGTTCACAACAAAACATATATATGGCCTGGTGTTCATTAGATACATCAATGATCTAATGATCTGTATGTATAGCGTAGCATCAATCAATTCTAGCGAAGTGTCAACCAGGAGATTCGACTTTGTTTCCATGGGTGTATCCATGGATTTTCACTCCAACATATCAAATCTCTTCAGTATTTCAACTACATACTTCCCTTGGTTAAGGAAGATCTTCTCTGAGCTTTGAGAGACCTCAAGACCTAAGAAATAGTGCATTAGGCCAAGGTCTTTCATCTCAAATTATGCAGTGAGCTTCTTCTTACAATCAATGATGAGATTTTCTTCTCCAGTTAAGAATAAGTCATCCACATACAACAACAATATAACATGCTCATCATTCATAACCTTGAAGTAGAGGTTAGAATCAAATTTACTCTTGGTAAAGCCCAAGCTCGTCAGGAAACTGTCAATCCTTCCATATCAAGCTCTAGGAGATTGCTTCAATCCGTACAGAGCCTTCTTCAACTTGCAGACATGAATCTTCATGTCTTCAACTTCAAACCCTTGAGGTTGTTCTATATACACTTMTTCTTCAATGACACCATTCAAGAAAGTTGTTTTCACATCCATCTGGTGTAACTTCCACTTCATCTTAGCTGCAAGAGCTATGATGGTTCTGATTGAAGTGTATCTAGCTACAAGAGTAAACGTCTCTTCATATTCAATGCCTTCCTTTTGAGAAAAGCGACGAGTGACAAACCTTTCTTTATATTTCTCAATACTTACATCAGCAACATGTTTTATTTTGAAAATCCATTTGGAAGATACCGCATCCTTGCTCTTCGGCCTCAAAACTATTTCCCATACATCATTCTTTATAATGGATTGGTATTCTTCTGTCATGGCATCTGCCCATTCTTTCTTCTAAATAGCTCCTTCAAAGCAAGTAGTCTTCTTCTCTAAGAGATCACATATCAAATCCATATAATTGGATAATGGCTTGGGTTTCTTCACTTGTTTCATGGTTCCTTCGGGGGCACCATACTTCTCTCCACATTGAATAAGTTCCCTTGTCCAGGTTGGCTTTCTCTTGTGGGAGATCGCCATCTCGGGAGGTTCTTGAGATTCTATTATGTCATGATCTTCTAGAATCTCCTCATTAGGGGAAGTTATGACTTCTCTCACTGGTTCTACAACTCTGGGAGCCACAGGTTCTTCTTCATATACTTCTCCAAGCTGGCATCTTCTTGATTTCTTGGGTGTTGCATCTTCATCAAAGGTTACATCCATGTTGATCTCAATATGATGGTAACCTGGTATATAAACTCTAAATGCCTTGGAGACCTCATAGTATCCAAAAAATATTCCCTTCTTTCTTGAAGGGTCCAACTTGGTTCTCTTTTATTTCAAAATGTGTACAAATACTGGGTAGGCAAATATTTTGAGATGTCTTACTTCTGGCTTCTTTCCGGAGAACATCTATTCAGGGGTTTTGAACCCAAGTGCACTATGGGAAAATTTGTTTTGTACATACATTGTTGTTCTTGTTTCTTTTTCCCATAAGTGCATTGGAAGATCTTGATCATGGATCATGGTCTTCACTGCTTCCATTATAGTT
>JZKD02S2414271.1:17739-28497 GCA_000966675.3 Picea glauca
AAAACTAATGTGCTTACAAGAATCTATAATTATCTTCCCCGACAATGGCGCCAAAATGTTGTGGACTTTAATTGTCTAAATAAATAGATAATTAAGGTGTTCAATATGAATTGTCAAACCCAGGGAATATTTTTTATTGCAAGATAATTGTGCAAAATCTATGCTAGAGTATGAAACAAAACACTAATCAATTGAAGTAAGGTAAATTAACACTAAAAGAAACATCATTGAAAATTTGAACACTAACACAAGTTGCTGACACAACTGGAGTTCTAATCTATTGTTGCAAAATTGAAGTCACAAATGCATAATTGAAATCTAATTTCCAGGAGTAGAATTTGATGAGTGTATAAGAATCCTGGATTATCTAATCTATTCTAATTTTCTATTTTACTCTTGCAGAAGGAAGTTTTGTGCTATTTGTTGAAAGGAAGTCTACATAATTGCAGAAAGGGAATTCACACTTCTATTTACTTTTTCTTGAAAAAAAGAGTTTTAATCTAATGCAGAAAATAATTTAACTTTCAAAGCAATTCTCCATCAGTATTCAAAAATTGATTCTAACTCTCATGAGACACACTGATGCACATTAACAGAAAGCGACTGAACTGTAACAACAAATGTATTTTAGAAATGCATAAACAGATAAATCGTACAACTGTAAATAATCAAAGTAGTTAATCTAAAATTCACAACAGAGGGGAGTCTGTGAGGAAGGTGGGCCCTTTCCTTCTCATTGAATCCACTCGAAAATACTACAGTAGGTTGGAGAAACTCAAATCACTTATTTATTAAATCGACAAATGTTCAGGTACAAAATTCTTCATTTCAATCTCTATTCCACAACTAATATCTACTACATAATGGTTACAAAATATCTGTTATTTAAAGACAAATACATTTAGTTGAAACAAACTCAAAACAACCTTGAGAATCAGAGATTCTCAAGATGTCTATATGATATAAAAGATCTGTTATCATCACAAAATATGGAAATGATCTTGATCACCAACGTGAGCCAAAACATGTAACATCCTTGAGGATCTGTCTTTAGGATACGGATTTGAATGATATACCAGCTTCCAAGATCAGTGGGAATCTATTGTAGTAGTTGTAACAACTTCCAAGAAAGGTGCACAATTGTTGTAGTTGTGTAACAACATGCAGAACTAGTGCACAACTATAATAGTTGGTGTAACAACAATGATCTTTCTTCAAGACTTGGTTGTTTTTATTTAATTTACACATTTTGATCATTAGTTGAACATTCAAGGATAACATATGATAAATGATACCAATCAAACAAGTTAAGTAAATAATAATACAAAAGCAAGATCAACGATTCATACCTTGGGAAAAAGGTCTTAGCAAACAGTATATTAGGCATTTTAGCATGGAAAGGATAAGGTTGAATGAGAAAAGTATATAGTGAAAAAGGGACATTTATGGGTCCTAACATCTACCTGCTCCCCCACCTATGAATCAAATTGTCCAATATTCCCCTGTCCACTCACCATTTAAGTCTTCCCATGCAAGAAAAAGGTTGAAAACCGAGGCCCACCATGCTCTTGACAAAGGAAAAGCCACTGCTGCCCCTTCCTCACTCTTAAATGAATCTGATAAATCTGTGTCCTCTCACATGCATTTGAGAGATGATTTCTCTCATGTGATCAGTGAGACTAGGCCTAAAGGATCCACACTTCCTAAGGAAAATTCAGAGAGATCAAAAGGTGACATAAACAACAAGGAAAATATTGCCTCCTAGAGTGGAAAATATGGATTTTAAGTTTTTATTTATTTCTTGTTGAGAACAATTGAATTCTAAAATTTTGGAGAGCACACTATTTTTTGGATATATGGGTAATATATTTTTGGAAATAATTTCAATTATCATTGACATAAATTGTCAAAATATGAAAATGATGATGGGAGTCACAAGGAGGGATTTTGTTTTGCTTAACTAGTTGTGTTATCATTGTTAGAGAACTAAAGGGAGTCACAAGGGGTCCCACCTACTATTTATTATTAATTTTAAACCCTTATTATGATTTCATTACTTTTCCCCCTTAACTAAAAAGTTGGTTGAGTTTTAGTTAATTAACTAAGGAAGTAGTTCAACTACTTCAACAAATTCTAATTTGCTTAAAGGAAAAAGGAAAGCGAGGAACAAGAGGATAATAGAAGGATAAGCATAATAAGGTTTTCTCTTTTAGTTTTTGTAGAGATAATTAAGTTTTCATTCATTCCTTAATTCATCAGAATCCTAATTCTTTTTTATGATAGAAGGGTCTTATTGTAGACAACAAGATTCAAGGCTAAATTACATCATTCAAGAACTTGTTTTTTAAAGGTGTTGATCTATCTTTGATCGTCTATGTAGACTTGTCTATTTGTGAATTAGCTTTCATGACTGACAAAGGACATTGTGAAAAGTCAAGTGGGCAACAATTTGTGGCAAGTTGATCCATCTTTTCAAGTTCAGGTTTTTTACTTTTTGTCAGAAGTCCTTTTGTATGTTTCAATGGGGACGTCTATGTTTGAGTTTGGTCCAAAACTTCCTTAGGAAATTTTGTAAAGAGAATGGTTCTTTGATGAATTTGAATGAAATAAAGGATGCCTTTATGTCTCATCTGTTCTGATTATTGACTTGGTGTCTTTACTTTCTGCACCCTCAGTCTTTAGTATTGAGCCTCTTGGTATCATTTCCTTCTTCCTTGGCTTCTTTAATATTGTACCAGTGAATGTTGATTTGGTGCACTCTGTTAATTTTCTAGTATTTTCTATTGGGCTACTATACTTATGTGATGTGCCAACTTATTCCTATTCTTTTCCCTTTTCTCCTTTCTTGACTACTACTCGCACCTTCCATTGATCTAGACATTCTACTAGTACCCATTGGAATTCTTCTAGTTTTATTCAATACTGCATCATTAGCCATGTCTTCTTAGGGTATCTTATGGATTGTATCCTTATGTTATTCCTAGATGCCTTAAACTTGGCTATCCCCTCATTCTCCTTCACCACTTTAGGTGAAATTCTCCATGTATATACAATTTTCTCCTTCATCTCCTAAATGTATTTCCAAAATTGCTTGAGTTGGATTTACTCTTCTTGGTATCTGTGTTGTGTCGTAGGTTTTCATATCTTGTTGTGCCACACTTTCCTCTTATACCACAAAAAACTAAATACTTTGGTTCTTACCATGCCTCCAAAGATATCAAAATAAAGAAGAAGTAATAGTGTAACTTCATTCTATTATCATGTGCATCTCTATGGTGTTTCAGGAATAAATTGAGTAGATATAGTGCCCAACTTAGAATTGTTCCTTTTGCGCACTGTTGAGAGACATGGTTGAAGAAAAGAGAGTGTTGTTGATGAAGGTGGGCACTTAGAGGAATGTTGCAGATTCATTAACAAAATCTTTGAGCATTGAGAAGTTCTCTTGGGTAGAGGATCCATGGGCATTGATACCCTGGATTATTGATTGTGTATCCCTATAACCCCTTGTATGCAAAGAAAAAAACAAGTGGGAGAATGTTGGGTATGTATTATATTCTTTGCATGACTAGTTGTAGTGTTAGCTACGTTGTGTTGGGCATGCAGGGGGGTTGCATGGGGGTGGTGCGAAACTTGTCACATTTTTTCCTCGTTTTCCATGTCACCTCAATTTTCATGTCCATTGGTCGATGCTTTTTCGACACATGGTTTTTTTTTATGGTTTTCTATTTCTGGTTAAGGAATTAGGGTTGTTGACTAATTCATGTTATTGGGTTATGGTTTTGGATGTCGTTGGATCCTATATGTATATTGTATTGTAAACATTGTATCACTATGAATAAATATAAAATATCTTGGTTTTCCTGGTTTTGGTTTCGAGGGGAAAACTCTCTATGTAATGTGTGTATTTTCCATTGTATCTTTTATGTTCTTTTATTGAAAACTTATTTGGAGTAAAATAGTGTAGAAGGTTAAAATTTACACTTTCAATTCTAAAGAAGGTCTCTTTGAGTGGTTGGTCATTACTTTCAGCTTGACTAATTCGCGGACCACATTCATTTTTCTGCATATGTTGTCATTGATTTCAATTATAGCACAATAACAGACATAGGAGATCATGAAAGAATGAAAATAAAAGTACATAGAAGGATCGAAGGCTGAAAGAATTAATTGTGCAGAAAAGGATAAATGGTGCAAAACGGTATGGAACAAAGTATGGCACACCGACAAAGGAAGTAATTAAAAGATGAAAATAGAAGTGAGACAGATAGAGGAAGTAATGAAAGGATGAAAAAAAAAGAGCGATAGATAGAGGAAGTAATGAAAGAAAGTAAAGAAAAGAGTGACAAACATAGGAAGTAATAGGGTAGCGTGAAGAAGGATCAAATGATGAAAGGATAAACTATGCTGAAAAGGATCAATAGAATAGAAGAATATCAATGGATACAACTTGATAAAAGACATTATCGGATGGAGAGAAGGGAAACGGAGTAGACTATGAAATTTTCTTATGTGGTTTGACAGATGTTTTTGCTGCAGTGCAATAAAGGATGGGAAACAATTGCAGTATTCTTCAAGTCAGTGTGAAGAACAACATGTGAAGTATGAGGAGAAATGTCTAGTGTGACAAACAACTTAGTATATTGCAACATAAACTGTATAATTTCAGTAGTCAAGTAAAAGAGACATCAAGGCACGCTCTCAGTCTTGTGAAGTGATTGGGTGAGTGTGTTGCAGGGAAAGTGTGACAAATTTAAGACTTGAAATCTTGTGATCTCATTCTATTTTATCAGTGTGTTCTTTGAATACCAGAATGTAATTGTTGTTTCATTCTTTAGAAGGTGATATGATGATATATAGATCAGTCATAGGAATATTTGGTCTATTTGATATAGTCAAAGTTTGTCCACAATGTTACCATTATGCCTCCACATAATTTATTTATACAAAATTGTAGCTGAAAATATTTTGATGAGGTCAAAGTTTGTCCATAATGTAACTTTCATGCATCCACATACTTTATTTAGAAAAAATTATATTTGACAAGATTTTGATGTGGTCAAGATTTTGTCAACAATTTAACCATTACATGTCCACACACAAGAATTTGAACTCATAAAAAATGCTATAAATATGGATGCGCTTTGATCGTGCAAGCATGAAAAATTGAGAGAAAATAAGCTTCAATAATTATTTAAAGGAACAAAACTTGAGGTGTAGGACAGTCGATGACGAAGTGTGTTGTTAAGTCACTCCATGATGTTAAAGTCATCGGTTCGAAACCTATGGGGACAAAAAATTCAACCATGTTAAGGGTTGGTGTGGCTCAGGCCGGGTGCAATCCCCGAGTGATTTTTATGGCTTATATGCCCCAAAGTTGTGGTTTCTCAAGCCACATTCTTGTCCCGCAGGTCATGGACAAACTAGCAAACAAAAAAAAATATTCAAAGGAACAAAAATGTTAATTTGTCATTTTGTGTTGAAAGATTTAGTAATGTAACATATTTTTTTTTTGAACTTAGGGTGGCAGGGTGGTGCTAGGGTGAGGCGAAGCTCACTGAGAGTTGGAGTCATAATTTTTGCAATAGGTTGGTGCCTAAGAGGATTGGTGTCCTCATTATCTGGAAAAAGTTGGTGTTTGAGAGAATTGTTGACCTCACTATCTGCGACATGTGGGTTTTTGTTGATCTGGAAATTTATAATTTGTAAGTTGGTGGTTGCATAAGAACATAAAGAAGATGTTTTGTGGTTTTCTCTCACATTGGATTTCCACATAAAAAATCCTGGTGTACTCTATCTACTGTGTTGTTTTTATTTTTTCATGTATTTTTCATTAAGCGTGCACCACTAAATATCTTAAATGGTTGAAAAGAAAGAAAAAAATAAATTTTTAATACAATAATAATTCACCTCCCCCTCTCAGTATTGTTATGAGTATCTAGAAATGGTATCAGATATAGGTTCATTCAATAACATTCTAATAGTTGGAAGGAATGTCACACAAAATGTATGGCTAGTCCAGATTATTTTTCAGCCAAAACTCCTCTATTCAATGGAACAAATTTTTCATTTTGGAAAATCAAAATGGAAACCTACTTGATGTTTCTTGGTATGGAAGTCTAGCAGAGTGTGGTATATGATTCTAAAATCCCAACTACTCTTCCAATTGATGAAGCTGGTAAGAAACATTACTATAGTAATGAAAAATCTATCAATGATATCCAAGGAGGACTTGCAAAAATATAATTTGTTAAAGTGATTCAGTTGGAATCCACAAAGGGAATATGGGAGAAAATAGCAAACAATTATGAATGAGATGAGTTAGTAAAGTTGGCCAAAATTCAATCTCACATAATGGAGCTTGAAATCCTAAGGATGAGTGAATATGGAAATATTGTAGGTTTCTTTTTCAGAGTAGATTGGGTTGTAAACACCACAAAAGGGATAGGAGAGGAAATTAAAGAGGCTAAGGTACTTCAAAAGGTATGTTGGGCGCAAACCTTTTTTGAGAAGGAAGTCGATTTTGGGTGCAGGCCTATTTTTTGAGAAGGATTTATTTTGGTAAAGACCTATTTTTGGAAAGGAAGACCTAATTTTGGAGCACATGCAATAGGTGGAAAGAAAACAACATGGAGAAAAAGAAGGAAAAACAACATGGTGCGTAGGAAGACAAGCCTAACTATGATAGGGTTAGTGTTTTTTACAATATTGTAACAGATATAAGACAATAAAATAGTATAAATAAAGACCTAGGAGGTCTAGGAAAGGGATAGATAGAGAACAAAAACCTAGAGGGTTGATTATTATGAAATTGTGGGTTGTTGATTATAATAAGTATTGTAGAAGAGTCGAACAAGGTAATATTTGAGGGTTGGGTCACAACATGACGATCCTGGTGTGATCTAGTCAGCCTCACAGAGGTTTCTTACTCTCAATATTGATTGTATTACTAAATATGTAATGCGCACAACACAAGATTTTGCAACAGAATAAATAAAAGAAAAGAGAAGCCATATCTTTGTGGATGTATCCCGAGGAAGAGGTGAACCACAGTAAACCTTGTGTTATGTGTATTTTTTAATGAATGTTTTCTTTATGTTGATCATTAGCTTAATAATGAATGGTTGAAACAGATTTATCATCATGCATGCATAGGTTTAAATATTAATAAATCATAGAAGTAATTGAAGGATTAACAAGGATAATGCATAAGGAAGAAAGAACACAATCACATATCCCCACTCATTCCTACACTACAAACACCTAAGTATTGTAGTCCCCCATATAAGTTATCTCGGGTTAGACTGTGCGGTGCACCCTATGTGTAGTGTTGCCTTCTAGTTTACTAGGAGGGATGATAGTTTTTAAGGGTTTTGTTGGAAACGTGTTGAGCTCCGAACCTGGGTCAGCCCAAGAAGAAGAAAAATAAGACCAACAAATGGTTTTGTATCAGGATGGAACTACACAGTATTGAGTGGAAGGGATCTATGAAAGAAACACATGGAGGATGAGAGTATAGAAGGGAATGTTCAGGCCATGGAATCCAACGAAGGTGGAGATTGAAATATGGTTGAAAAAAAATGAACTTGAGTTTGTGTAGAAGAAAAACAGAAACCCTAAGTTAACATCATGCAAATATATCAACAAATACGTGTTTAGCGACTTGCATGAGGTATTTTTCTGTGATTTCCCACATTTTTTTCCAGGAATGGTTTTTGAGTTTAAAGAAAAACCAACCTACAAATATAATCATACAATTGGATTGGAATCCTGTGGAGATCATGTAATTACAAAAACTTAATAACAAATTTATGCGCATAATATATTTCTGGTTATATAGTATTGTTGCAGGGTTTATCACTGAATTTGCAGTAGATACCACAAAGTCCTACACTACAATAGAGAAATATTTTCTAAAAGGACCCAGAGGTAGGTACATCGGATCGTTGTACACTTCAATCAATATTTTATTGTATGACAATAGTGTGATCACCATGGAATCAGACAACTAAACTTCCCTACGTGCATAGGGGAAGGGGGGAAGTGGGGAAGCATTGAGAGGAGGTTGATATATGTAAGAGGAGATGGATAAGGGAAAGAAGAAGGAGTCCACAGAGCCAATCATGATGGAATAAGAATAGATAAAGACTATAATGGAAAAATCTAAAAAGATGCGTAGTGGAATACCCTAACAATATAAAATGAATAACAAGAAGAGAACCATAGCCAAAAGAGAGGGCATGGAAAGTGATGAAGAAGAGGTAGAGGATGTCTGGGCTATGGAAAAAATTGAGTAAATATTGCGCGCAACATATGAAAGGAAAACATGAGGTATAGGGTCAAGAACAAAAGGTAGAAATCCAATCTAGATCACCGTCAGTGTGGAACCTACAACCCCATGTATGACTAATGCACTAGACAAAACACCAGCATTTAGAGAACCACATTTTAGTGAAATAAAAGCAATAGGAAAAGGATCCAATCAAGGAAAATTAACTAGGGGAGAAAGTTGAGGAAGTAATAGTCAATTTTTTACACTGCATAGAGGAAGTAGTTCAACATAGTTCAAAATGGAAGGACATGACTCGACGATCATATTACCATAGTTTTGGGGAGAGGCATCAAAGGACCCTAAAAAGCACTTATTCATCTGTGAGAAGATCTGGGAAGAAAACAAGATCACAGATGAGGATACAAAGCTTGCACAATTAGATATCGTGCTAAGAGACCATGGACTGGAGTGGTACATGAGTCTATATGTAAATAATCCACAGGGAGTGCCAAAGACTATCACGAATGTGAAAAAACTACTTGTAAACCAATTTCAAAATCCCAACTCATATGATCAATACATGAATGAAATGATTAAAATCATGTAGAAACCAGGTGAGTTTGTTTGGGATATTGATCAAAAGTTCAAACATTTGAAAGGTAATTTGAAATATGAAATTATGGACATGTTACATAGGAATTTATTTGTGAACTCACTGTTACCACACTTGAAATACTTGTTAATACAACATGATTTCCAAACTCAAGGAAAGGCTCTGCAAGAAGATTTACAACTAGACGAGAACCAGTATCAATATAAAAATCCAACAATAAAAGATATGAAGGAGGATTTGAAGAATATAATATTTCAAATTAACTAGAATAAGGGCAAAGAGAAAAGTGAAGTTGTTTGGTGTACGCTATGCAGGACAAAAGGACACCATAAGAACGAATGTCCAACTTTTGTGCAGTATATGGAAACAGGAGTACCAAATCCTTTTCCAATAGGAGGACCATGGTGAAATATTTGTAAAACACATGGGAATGATCCATATCATTTCCCAATGATGCAGAAATAAAAAACAGTACCCAAAAGTTCATATTGCAATTTTTACAAATCAGTGGGTCATGATGACAAGGATTGCAGAACGATGGAAAAGATGAGAGAAATAACTTCAAATACTTACAGGGTGCAAGAAGAAATTATGATAGGACAAGTTTCATGCCAATTCATTTAGGCACAACCACCATACAACAATGCACAACAACAATACAACAATGCACAACTACAATACAATAATTCACAACCATAGTATAACCCCATGTAGTATAAATAGGTACCTTAGTACAATGTACCATGAGGAGATTGAGGTGGATACAGAGGTGGAGGATGAGGCATATGACCAATAGTGTGCAACAAATTCCAACAACCAGGACATTATGAAAGGTATTTTCAACTTCCACCAATGACATGTGTGTATTTTTGCGCAACATACCATGTCACAAAATATTGTCGAACACTCTTTGGAAAGATTCAGGAAAAAAGGAACCAAAACTACCAGAATGTCTAGTGGATTTCTATAGAAGCCAGGGATGATGGGAGAAATATTAATATATTTACTCGAGGATGATCCAAACAGGAGATAACACATCAAAACAAGATCCAACGCAACACCAATGGGTTAAGAAGAATATTGAGCCATAGAAGTAGTTTGACGGATAGAAAGAAAAGGAAACATTTAAGAAGGCCAGACAAGATTTTATCAAGAAGAACATTACATCTACATTAGTCACACAAAAAACTTAGAACCCTCCAATGTACGATATGCCATCCTCAATCGACTATACCAGTGAAGGACAACCTTTAGAGAAATTAAGTTCCATAAATATTTTTTTGCAATCCTATGTTAAGTTATTGAATTATCCATCATTTGTTAAATTCTTACAAATTTGATAGAAATATGAAACACAGAGGTAGAAGGGAAGTTAGAACAAAAAACAATAAATCATCTCCATACAAGAACAAGAACAAACATAAAACTCATACTAAATGTTTATATTGGGGATTTCAACATGGGAGATATTATACTGGACTTAGGCTCTGAAGTAAATGTCTTACCTAAGAAGACATGGAAGTGTATGGGAGAAACCACAATAGGATATTCACATGTCCATTTGAAACTAGAAAATCAACACAAAGTGTTACCAATTGGAAGTCTTAAAGTTCTGACAATAGATTTGGATGGAATGCACACTAAGGCATATTTTGAAGTGATAGAGATAGTAGATGGCACAAAACCATTCTCAACATTACTTGGATTGGATTGGTAGTTTGATAAACATGATATAATCAAACTAAAGAAAAGAAAAATGAATTTTGAATCAGAAGAATATAGAGTCATTGCACCAGTGTATCCTTCAGAAGGAGAAAGGTTTGTAGAGGCCACTTGTTTGGATCTAGAAGAAATAAACTAGTTGTACCGAACCATC
>JZKD02S2414293.1:80529-106446 GCA_000966675.3 Picea glauca
GCAGAGGGGGTACCCCCCCTCTGCACTCCCCCACGTGGAAGAGTGTACATACTTCTAAGGTATAAATACTTCATGGGGTATAAACACGGCTGAAAGCAAGGACCTCTGAATCAGGAAGATAATCAGGCTCCACAACCAACAAATTATATGATGCAATTTATAAGCAGACTCATTTACAAGGTACTCAGTAAAGAGGCATGTTATGTATTCCTTTACAAGATTATTATTTTAAAAAAAACTCTATCATGTGTTTAGATATCCAAAATATTCTTTAAATAATGAATCGTTAATTTTTTATTTTTGAAATAAAATTCAATGATGATTAAATTTGGAATATGGCTGCATGGAGTTGGGTGATGATGGTGAATGGTAACCAAATGGTTTTCCAGGTTATGGATAGTAAGAGCGCCAAGTAAGTTGTGGTGGGGATTGATTGATCCATATTTATGAGTGGAATGAACTGAAAACACAGATCTATAATATTAACGCAGAGACACGGTGAATAATAATAGAGATATAGTAAAACTTGACTTCTATTAAATAAGAAATATGTTGAAACTGTAAAATGCAAATTGAAACAAGCTTGCTAGAATGGTGACAACTTATCTCTGAGAAGAGATGTGACAGCTACACTCATTCACAAGAAAATTAGTACAATGAGGCTCCAAAGAAATTTTTACATCAAACATAAATTCTAAAACCCAAGACATACAAAAACCTAACCCTAGGAGATGAAGCGCCAAAATTCATGTGGGCCCCGTTGGGGTAAGTTGGTACATCAACTTCACGGGGTCGTAACTTTTGCATGTGATCTTCGTTTTAGGCGAAGATATCCCATTGGAAAGGTATATCCGAGGAATACACATTATGCCATCACACTCTAACTTCATATATAGTATGACTATGGTGGGACCAAAAAAAAGTTCTTAGGGCCTCAAAGCGGCCCTGAAAGTTCAGGACCTGAAAAGATAGAAAAAACCACCAAGAGGAAAACTGAAACTACCAAGATAAAATCTATCTATGAGCCAGTTGGAATAGGTGAGTGGCCACCGATATCCACCTGGATAAATCCTCTACCATTAGGAATAAATGGTCTCCATTGCGTTGAGTTTCCCCATCAGATGAGAAATGTTTTGTTGAATTTGGCCCCAGGTGAGCCACTTGCCTTGATGCAGGATTTGCCCTGATTTGACAACATGATAAAGCTAAAAATTTTGTTGGTGAGTGCCCTTGACCTGTGTGTTCATGATCTAATGAGTGGATTATTGTTTCATGTAGTCAGGGTTGAGCTATGTCGGTGTCAACTGTTCTTCTACCTCTGAGGTGTCCAATAATGGTGGAAAGTATGGCTGAAGGAGGTCCACATTAAACACTGGGTGCAAGCAAATGAAAGGGGAATGTTGAGCTCAAAATAGTTATCACCCACATCCTTGGTGATGGTATAAGGTCCATAGCAAAAAGGACATAGCTTCCAATGGGGTCATGTAGGGTGTTCTTTTTGCAAGTGCAACCAAAATTTATCTCCCACCTAAAATTTGTGTGGCACCCTATGTTGATCATGGAGTTGATTGTACTTGGCATTGGACTTATTCAAAATATCATGAATCTGTTGGCGAATGTGTTGGATTCATTCAATGAACCGGGTGGCTTTGTCAGATTTGGTTTGTGCAAGGGATGACTCTTCTTGTGTGGACATTGAAAGGGGTTGTGGTCATTTGAGATATGTATGGCTCTATTGTAATTGTGTTGAAAATAGGGAAGATTCTCATCCCATGTGTGCGGATGCTTGAAATTGTACATGTGAAAAATATGCATGATTATCCTATTGACGAACTCGATTTGGCCATCCATTTGGGGGTGGAAAGCTGTGGATTTGGTGATATTGGTGTTCATTCGTGACCAGAGGCTCAACCAGAATGTGTTGAGGAACCAGTTGTCTCGATCGGAGACAATGGTTTGTGGTATCCCAAAATGTACCCACACTCATTCGAAGAAGAGCTTGACAGTGGCCTCTGCTGTGATGCTCTTCTTCCAGGTGACCAACATTTCCATCTTGGAAAATGGATCGAAAACCACAAAAACACATTCATTTCCCTACTTGGTTGAAGGAAGGCCCGACATGTAGTCCACCGAGATGGATTCCCACATATTGTTAGGAGAATGCAAAGGGGTGTACATTCCTTGTTTCTTAATGGTCGGTTTTGAAATGGTGTAGGTTGTGCAGGACCTGATATACTTGTTGACATCCTGTCATAGTTTCACCCAATAGAAATATTTATGCAGCACTACCATTGTCTTCTCTATGCCGAGGTGTCCTTCCACCTGACTGTAGTGAGATTCCTAAATCAACTTCGCTCACTTGCTTGATGGAACACAAATATGGCCCAAATGGAAAAACAACCTATCATGTAGATGAAAATCAGTGACCTCTTTGTTTGTGCCCAACATCTGGTAGGTAGTGGAGAAGTCAGGATCTCTCTCATAGAGTTGGGGCCATCCAGAGGACTCATGTCCTTAGGAGTGTACCACCATGGTTAGTGCAGAAGCTATAGGTCAGCTGAGGCAGTCAATGATGTGGTTGGTGCTCCTAGTCTTATACATGATGTTGATATGGAAATGTTGTAAGTATGTGGCCCACTTCTGATGGTGGTAATTCTGTAATTTTCCTTATGTCTACATGAGTTGCAAAGGCTTATGATCAGTTTGGATGATTGTCTCCTTCCCGATAATATAATTCCTCCACTGGAAGCAGGATTGTACAATGGATTACATTTCTTTGTCATAAGTGGGGTGCTTACAAACAATATCTGATAGTGTCTCATTGTGATAGGATACAAGATGTCCATGTTGAGTGAGAACTATGCCCACAACATAGTCTGAAGCATATGTCTCAATCTCAAACAATTGTTGTAGGTCGGGTAATGAGAGCACCAAGGTTGAGCACAAGCACTAATTCAAATCATTGAACCCTTTCTATTGCGACTGGCCCCACATGAAATTTTCCTTGCCACTGCTCCTGATCACTTGGATAAGGGCCCATGCAATGTGGAAGAATCCCAACACGAACCTGTGATAGAATTTGACAAGGCCTAAGAACCTTCAAAGCTCAGTGAGTGTAGTCGGGGCTGGCCAGTCACAGACGACTTGGATTTTGGCTGGATCGACATGCACCCCATGCACATCAACAATGTAGCCTAGGTATTGGACCGTATTCATATCGAAGGAGAATTTTTTCAAATTTTCATATATATTGTGTTGTCATAGAGTGTGCAAAACCTGTTGAATGTGCTACAATTTTTCCTCCCAATTCTTGTTGAATATGAGGATCTCATCCAAATAAACTAGAAAAAAATAATTGGTGAAAGGTCGCAAGATACCATACATCATCCTCTTGAAAGTTGTTGGGGCATTTTTTAAACCGAAGGGAATGAACAACCATTCAAAAATACCTTCTTTGGACTTGAAGGTAGTCTTCCATACATCGCTCTTCTCTGTTGGGACTTGGTGGTAGCCAGAATTCAAATCAATCTTACTGAATTATTTGTCCCCCTTGAGTTGGTTAAGGAGATCGTCAATTCGAGGAATTGGGTACCAGTTCTTGACTATGATTTTATTTAGGGCTTGGTAATCAATCTAGAGTCGTTAGGACCCGTCTTTCTTTTGCACAAGCACGATTGGGCTTCCACAAGGAGATGAGATTTGGCAGATGTGCCCCTTTTCGAGCAGCTCTTGGATCTGACGCTTGATTTCCTCATTTTATTACAAAGAGTGGCGATAGATTGACCCATTAGGTAGCAGTGCATCAGGGGTCAGATTGATTGATTTCTTGACTTGACAGTGCAAAGGTACCCCAATGGATGAGGAGAATATGTCTTTGTATTCTTCTACGACCTTATCCACTTTCTTTCTCTGCGTGGAGAGACCTGTCGTGGAGGCCATGAATGTGGTTGCAACCTTCCACTCACTCAGAGCACGAATCAAGAAGAATAAAAAATTCTTGGTCTGAAAGATGACCTTCCTGCATTGCTTGGCAGATATCAAGAAAATGGCGGTAGATGGGACTACCTCTGGTATCATGTATAATTTCGTGTCCAAAGTAATAATAACACTATGAGGCCTAGACTCATATACAACATGACATTTCCATAAATAAGGTTGGACAAAAATAACATCACAAACTTCAAGGGGGGGAAACATCACACAATACATAATCTTTGAAGAGATTGATGCCATAGGCCAAGCGACATTGTTGGCTAACGTGGACATTGCTCCCTTGGCGGAGCCATCCGATGGTGTATGATTGCGGGTGTGGTGATGTCGACAAAACCAATCGCTTGAAGACCTCTGTTGAGATGAGGTTATTCTGTCTACTTCTATCAATGATGAAGTGAAGTGGAGTACCCTTCACCCATATCTTTGAATGAAATAGGCGCTCACCTTCCTCTGGTTCATCAGGTTCATTGGGTTGGACCTTGGTGGTGGTAGCAACGGTGGACCTGCATTCTACATCAATGATCCATCTCCCTTTTTATGGTTCTGACTCAGATTCGTAGCCTGCATTTGATTCAGAGGATTTCACATCGGCCACCAATGACTTCTTTGAGAAACATTCAGCGGTGTTATTCCAGGGGCTCTTATGGAACTCACACCATTTCCCAGTGTCTTTCTTTGTCTTCCCATTTTCATTCTTATTTTGTGTCTTAGACTTGTTGTCCTGAGGCTTCCCATCCTTTTTATTCCCTTTGTTATGCAGGTTGGGGCTGCCTTTTCCCTGTTTCTGCTCCGAGGGGTTTGTAGACCCAAATTGTTGCGTCTTTTGTTTAAGCTTCTGCTTGATTTTGATAGCATATCGATAGGCCACGCCCAAGGATGAAATGTCCATAAAATCCATTTTTTCTCCATGTATATATGTAGAACGTCGTGGTACTTGAGAAATATATGTCGCATAGAGTCGTTGATACCCAGCTTGGTGCGGAAGGTATCGAAGACATTGGTGAACTCCGTCATTGTTTGGTCCCTTTCCTGCCACAGTGTGTTCCATCTTGTATATAAGTCGTCATAACTTCCAACAGGTTAGTATTGTTCCTTAATAACATCCTTGAATGAACCCCAAGTGGGTACCACTACAAATAATGTAGATCCCTCTATTTCTTTTTTCTCACAGAAAGTCTCCCACCAATCTTTGACATGGGGAATGGTCTTGAGGAACGCAAATGTAATATTTTCTCTATTGGAAAAGTTGTGGAGAGAAAAATACCCTTCTAGAAGGTTTAACCATTTATCTACAACATATACATCTATTTGAACTTCAAATATAGGAATATCAAAATTGATCAGTACCTTGAAGGGGGTGGCACCTTCACTTGATGTATATGGGTCGATTGTCGGCAGTCGTTGAAGGATTTGTGCAAAGTTGTCCATCATCTCGTTCCTCTGTCGCTCGAGGGATTCCTCAAGGAACATTTTGAAAGGATATCCTATCATGTCGTCTTTATTTTCTCCCACCATGGAAGTTTTCTTGGGTGTGTGAGAGCAGTTTTCTTCAAGAGAAACAAGCACGAGACCCAACTTTCTATACCTCGACCTCATCAGGGACATGCACTAAAAACAAGAAGGAGCAGACCGCTCTAATACCATTGATTCGGATTTATGAGCAGAATGAAATGAAAACACAAATAAATAATACTAACACAAAGACATAGAGAATAATAACAGAGATACAATAAAACTTGACTTCTATTAAATAAGAAATATGTTCAAACTGTAAAATGCAGACTAAAACAAGCTTGCTAGAATGGTGGTAGGTTATCTCTAAGAAGAGATGTGACAGCTACACTCATTGGCAAGAACATGAGTACAATGAGGCTCCAAAGGAATTTTACATCAAACATGAATGCCAAAACCCTATACATCCAAAAACCTAACCTTAGGATATGAAACGCCAAAATTCATGTGTCCCCCATTGGGGTAAGTTGGTAAATCAGCTTCCCGAGGTTGTAACTTTTGCATACAATATCCATTTTAGGCACACAATAGCCCATTGGAAAGGTCTATCCGAGGAATAAACATTATTCCATCACACTCTAATTCTAACAATGGTGTAACTGTGGTGGGTCCAAAAAACGTTGTTTAGGGCCTCAAAACGACCCCAGAAGTTTACGACCCGAAAAACTAGAAAAAAAATGCAAAGATGAAAACTGAAACTGCCAAGATGAAATATGTTTGTGAGCTAGTTGGAATAGGTGGGTGGCCACCGATATCCACCTAGATCATTGATTGTATTAATTTCTTCGAGTGTGTGCTTGATCATTTGGGGTTCAACTATCTTGTTGTTGAAGTTGATTTTGGATTCAACATGCAAGAGGATGAGAATATGGTGATGAGGAAGGTGTGTCTAGGAATCATTCGTAGACTCACTTGGAGAGGATCATTAATATTTGTAAAGTTTCAATTAAATGGGGATCTTTTCATTGGTCGGAGGAAGAGTGTGTGGATGAGACACGACGATGAGGTCTTGAGGTACTTACAAGTTTCTTGGCCATGCTCATCAGTATGCAGAATGCCATAAATATCATTGGAAATCCTCATAAGTTCTTATACACTCTTTAATATTGAATGGAGTCTGCACATCAAGTGTTTGACGAAACCTCTTCCTGCCAAGTGTTTCAGAAAACATTTGATAGTCAATTGTCTCTTGAATTGCTTGCATGCTAAGTAATTTTTGAAAAAATTGTTATCAAGGAAAATTTTCAGTCGATGGTCAAGTCTCTTAATGGGGATACCATACGTTTGTGGGTGAATTCCATTGATTATGTAGAAAATTTAAAGCAACAATTGGAATTTTTAATGGGAGTTCTTGTGGACCATCAATGCCTCATTTTTCAGGGTAAACTATTGGGAGTTCAATCTTTATTGTCTAACTATAGCTTATACTCTCCACACTAGGGCTCAAATTTGTAATGATAATTTGGTCTGTTGTGATAAGGCTAGAAATATAGATTCCCCCCATGAGTGGGCCCCCCTCACGGTGATTCTTTAGATGTATTAGCCCTTGCTAACTTATAATTTTTCTGCTAGGTACTCGATTACAAGCTATTGGAACTAGCCTAGGGGTTATCGTGGTAGCGAGTCAAATTTGAACTTGGGCCTCACCTGGTTAATTCCATCTAGTGACTAATTCATTTGTATTAAAAGAAAAAAGAAAAAAGAAAAAAATATTGGGAAAGATTCAACTATCCATTTGGTCTTGATATTATGGGGAGTGTTAGCACCATGATTTTCATAGCTAGAGTTAGAGGATTGTCCAAAGTTTCAGAGTCATTCCCTGGTCTTGGGAAGACCAAAGAATTCATAAATGAGTCATAGCAAGTGTGTTTTTCATAAAGTCATTGATCAAATAAAGGTAATAGAGAGTTAAGTCATAAGTTGGGTTAAAGGGTTTATTTTCTTTTTCATATAAAAACCATCACAAAAAGAAAAGAGTTGAGAGTGTAAAAGTCCATCATGTTCAATTTGTAATGGTCCACTTTTCCTAAGTCTTCAATCATATTAAAAAGTGGGAAATTATGTGCTAAGGTTGAGTCATAGGTTAGGGTCAATGTCATGTCAAAAGATATTATAGTTCATCATTACCTTTCATGAGGTCAGAGAAGGGACAATCATGACACTCCATATCATTTGTACCATTGCAATCTTCAAAAGTGTGCCCACTGCGCAAGTTCGCTATGCAAATCCCTAAGTTGCCTTGAAACATCTTATCACCTTAGATAAGTGCTTTCCATTTCAAAATGTCATCCTTTATCCATTCAAGAATGAATATTGGCCACCTTTTGTCTTTCTCTATTGCCTCCAAGACCTGTGCATAGTCCATAGCCTCTCCAACAAGCTCCAATCTCTTTGGTACGCAAACTCCAGTCGCTACACAAATGTTATGTGATTCCAGTCACTACGCAAACCCTATGTGTTGTTATTCTCTATGCAAACCTGTCACTTTGTTTTTTGCTGCGCACTCTCCATTTGCTTCAATCATTGTTCAAGAGCCTTTATTGGATCCCATTGCAAGTTATCCTCTGAAATTAATTTTCTTTTCATATAACCATCTTTTCTTCATTTGAGCTAAACCCTAGCCATCCTAGTTGTTTTACAAGCTTGCATGTTGAGTGTGAAGGTTCTTCTATTTTGAGCAATCTGAAATTTACTTTTGCAAGGGAGACATCACAGAACCATGAATCCAAGGGGAAAGAAGAAATACAAGGGAGGAAATATTTTTAGATATGAACCCCAAGGGATGACTTTGGTGAACTCAGACCCTACATATAGGGTTTCCTTTGAGCAGGCTAGATGTATGAGATTCTGTGAAAAATTTCAGGGGTATAATGTGCAACTGACCAAGCAGTTTGCTCTTAACTTTAATGGTGTCAGCACAACCATTGTAGGGGTCACTTTTCCAGTATTAGAAGAGACCATATCAATTGCTACAGAGATTCATATGCATGGAGAGAAGTGGTTTAAAGGTATGCCCTTAGATCCTTCATTTTATATTGATTTTCTCAAACCTAAATACATAAATCAGAAGATTGGTGCCACCATCCCTAGGGAATATGTTTTGGAACCTTATGAGAAGCTTTTGAGGGTAATCCATAAACGCTTTACTTGTGAGGATAGGTTTGACAGGGTATATCAATACCACATAAGGCTCCTTATGCATTTTGCAGGGAAAATCCCCCTAAACTTACCCTTCTACCTATATAGAAGCCTGGGAAAAATGGCAGATGGAGTCCAAGCTAGAGTTGACCAGCTAAAGAGTATCCTGTTCCACTTTTCCTTGGTGAAATTGTTGGTGGTTGAAGAGCTTAGAAAGTTAAACATGGACTGGGATTCCTTCTTGACCTCAACAAACATTTCCCTTGACCCTAAAGAAGATACCCCCTTGTCTGCTGAGAAATCAACATCTCATAGTTCAAGGGTCAAAGGAGGAGGTGTTGCTGGAAGAGGGAAAGGAAAAGAGATTGAGAATCCATCACCCATTTAGTCATTCTCGAAGAAAAGAAGAAAAATACAATTCACTGATGAACCCAAGGAGACACGAGATCCCAGTAAACCACTCACCAGGTCATCTTCTAGGAGGTTTCCCATACCCATAGTTCAGACATAGTTTGTTGAATTTACAACCCAAGAGATGGATGAGGAGAAAGTGACACCAGGGGAGAAAGATTCATATGTCAAAGATATGCAACAACAACTCAAGAAATCTCAGCATATTATAGATTAATTCTACCAGGAGAACATGGAATTGAAAAGGAAACTAACAAAGAAGACTCATGAAGCAAAAACACCACAGAGCAAAGAGAGTGATATGCAAGAAATATCAAAGGGAATTAAGATAAGGAAAATCCCTAAGACTAAAGTTGCATCCAAACCCACATCACCTCTGACAAGGTCCTCATCCAGGAAGAGTAGTCTAGACACACAAGAAAAGAAAACAACAAGTCAGAAATATCCTACTTCACCCACAGAAGGAGAAAAGAACATAAGATGGTCGAATAAGCAACTAAGAGAAGCTCAAGATGAAATCATTAAGCTCAGGGAAGAAAGGAGGTTATCATATGACAGAGCCATGAGACATTTTAAAGAATGAATACCAGCTAGCGAAAATGCATGTGCAACCCTTTCTAATGCTTAGTCAAAGTTGAAGAGGAATGCAACCTTGTTGAGGCAGGTGGGAAATTTAAAGAGACAGAACCTTTCATTGAGAAAAGAAAACAGGGCCTTAAGGTTACAAGTGAAATTGGATGAAGAAGCCAAGAACATGCTAAATCTCCTTGCTGAAGTTGCACAAATATGAGTGAGGAAGCCCTATTTTTGTCCTTTTTGGGTATGGAACCATGTCCAAGTTTTGTTTACATCATCAAAGTTGTGGTAAATATACATTTGATTTTGATGAGGGTTTGTTTCACCAAGGTGAATACTTGATGTCCACAATTTGTTGTTTTAATCAAGAAATAGTCATACACAACACTTGTGTAGCAAATATTCGCTACACAAATGTTGTAAGCTCACTTGATCAGAAAGGAGGATATGTGATGAAAGGAATACAAGTTTTGAGGAAGATACATGGTTCCCAGCCTTTGCTTCCACCTAGATTCACACGGGAAACCTCAACATGGACATTCGCCATGCAAAGTCGCTACGCAAATGTTGTAGTCAACACTTGTGCAGCAGTAACCAAAATTCGCTACGCAAGGGTGACAGAGTTGTCCAACAATGCACATGATGACTCGAGGTGCCCCTAGATGGACCTGATGACTCGTCACAATCATATGGTCTAATTTTGCTAAAATATCCATGATTGTAAAGGATATTTTGGTTATGTTATGATTGGCAAAATCAAATTTTCTAGTTTTAGTAAATATTGTTGAAGTTGTTGTTCTCTTTGAAAGAAACCAGATCCATCATTCTAGGATGTAGTATTTTGACACCTAGCAACTAAGTGTAGCCTTAGTTATATATATATATATATATATATTGATTATTTTGATGTAAAGAGGGGCGAGTTGGCAAAAGTATAGACATTTTGATCTTCATTGTAATTTTTTGAATCTAATAGAAATACAAATGCAGAAATCCTGAACTATTATGAAAAAAATTCTAATGGTGGTGATTTGAAGATTGTTCTCTTATTTTTGTATGTATTTCTTGTGTACTTACTTTCATATTCACTTTTCTTCTGTTTAAATTGGATAATTAAGGGTCTATAATTCATCGAATGGTGCTCTAGACTTAAGTGATTTAAACTTTGTTTATCTTCTTAACTAAGGTCAGAATTCATCTTTCATGGTGCTCTGATTTTGTTATGTGTTTATGTTCCTCTTTCACCCTACATAATCAAATTCAAAACTGAAAGGTCATCACCTCATTTATCCTTTGTTCCTCTGAGATTTCTACCTACCCGTCATTGTTTTTCTTTTGTTTTCAAGGGTTGACTCCATAGCCCTAGAGATACTATACCTCCTTGCCATCAAACCTTGAAAAAACTACCTCAATCATCCAAACCTAGCCATCGGTTCAAAAGAAGTCTATCTATCAGAGATCAAGTCTTAGAGAGAGCCCTCTCTAGATTGGAAGGGATAGCTTCCAGTCTTAAAGTTGGTTGTAGGTTACCTTTGTAGATTGTTTCTCTAGCCCAACAATTTACTCAGTGATAACAAGGAGGAGTAGTGAACCCTACGGTCTCTTCAATCTCAAAGCATGTTTCCTTCAAGGACACAGTCAAAATAAAAATCCTCCCACTTCATTGCTTTGACTACTTTGCTTAGTGCTTATATTGTAGATAAAGTGGAAGATGATTCATTAGTAGAGATCACAATGTTGAAGATCACTCATTTTCATCAAAACTATGAATCAACTTCTACAATCTGCATATTTAATGGCCATTGGCCTCCTTCATCAGACTTGTACCCGTGGATTCACTTGACTTAGAGAAAAAAACGTGAGATTTTTCCAATCTAGGGAATTTTTTATAGTTCAATTTTTTTATCATGTTGATTATAAGAAAGTTTAAGAAGAGGGTCTCTGGATTTGGGAAAGTGCACAACTATTTATAACTCCTTGGTTCCTAAACTTTGTTCCAAGATCTATGTTCGTTACTTGGATGCTAGTTTAGGTTCATCTTCCCAATTTTCCCTTGTATTTTCATAATCTATCAGTTATAGAGGTTATTGGGAATACTTTGGATAGTTACATAAAAATATATTTAGAGAGAGTTGCAACTAGACTATGCACGTATGCTCAACTTTGTGTTGAGATTGACCTCAGTAAGGGTCTTTTGGACAAAATGATTTTCAAATGGAAAAAAAATTCGATGGAATTAGGTCTCAGATTATGATAATACAACATGTTGGTGCGAAATCTATCATCTTCCAAGACATTTACGAGATTATTATCCTCTTGCACTAGCTCATTTTTCACAAAGAAAAGGGGCTAAATCTAAATAAAAAAAATTGGACATTTTCATGGGTACGGATGAAGCAAATAAGCAAACAAAAGATTCTGATAAGGTTAATCATAAATGTCTAGTTACTAGTAGTGTCACTCAGGGAATCTTTTCATGTCTTGGAGGATCAAGCATAAGCCAAGGATACTGGGATTTCTTCCTCGAGAATGGAAGTTGTACTCATTGTCTTTCCTAGGGGAATGAAGTGGTTTCATAAAACTAGCACATGTGATTTGATAAAAAGTTGGTCCCCTCTTCACTTTGTGATCTCGCGTTTTTTGAGTTAAAGGTAGACAATGTGAATCCTTCTTCAAGGAATGGCTTGAGGTTAAAGGTTAAAAAGAAGAAAAAGAAAAATTGAGGATTTTTTTTATAGGGTAAAAAATGGTATGTATATTAATTTTATAATTTTCTTCTTGTAAATGTATTTACTTTGTATTTATAATTTGTATTTATAATATGCTTAGAGCATTTGAAAACTACTATTTTCATTCTAAACTAAAATGTTTTTTTATTTTTTATTTTTTAAATAAAATAAAATTTCTTTCAAATATTATAAGTTATTGTTGAGGTTATATGGTCGACTTAATTAAAAGGTTTGGATTCCACACTAATGTCAAAATTAATACTTTAATATCAAATCTTACAAATAATTAAAATACAATATTTAATTTTAAATCATAATTTAATTAAATATTAATTTTAAATTATAATTTTAAATTATAATTTAATTAAATCTTAATTTAAGATTATAATTTTAAATCATAATTTAATTAAATTTTAATTTAAGATTATAATTTAGTAAAATTTAATTTTAATATATACCGTATAAGGTAAGCAACCTTTTGTTATATGACGATTTTATTGTTTATGTTAAAAAGGTGTACATACTTCATTCAAATTTCAAACTTATAATCTTTCAAAATGAAACACACATATTCTGGAAGGTTATGCCCAGTGCCCACTCATACATCATTGGTCAAAATTCAAACCGTGTATAGACTCTCTTTATCTCCCTAGGCCACAAACAAATAATTTTAATACCCAAAACCTGTTCAAGACAATAGTTACAGTTACATATATTCTCTGAGCCTATTTACTCCACTGAGTCTATTTATAAACATATAACAGAATCCAATTATATATATATATATATATATATATATATATATATATATTATAATTTTACTTAAATTTATATAATATATTTTTTCTATTAATTCTCACCTCTTTTCTTCTCACCTCACCTCATATATATTTCACCTCATATATATATATATGAGGTGAGGTGAGAAGAAGAGAAGTGAGGATTAATAGAGAAAATATATTATATAAATTTAAGTAAAATTATAATTTTAAATTATATTTTCAATGTATAAATAAATTCAACTTCTACTAAGTTCAAAAAAAATTAACTACCAAAATTGCATACCACATATATCCACATCAAGTTTTTTTCTTCTGCCAGATATTCCCCGAAACGTTGGAACTTAAATTTGAGGTGGAATGTTACATTGTCTTTAAGGCCCCGATTGTGTAACGGACGGCTAAAAGTTAATTAAAATATTTGATTGATCTGCTCTCTTGTATGTCTTTGAAGATAAGTACCACGCAGGGTATGGAGGTGAAAATGGCGGGCAACGATCCAGACGAACCAGGCCAGCATCGCTGTCATAGCTGGTTTTCTCAACTCTGTTACATCCCAGCCTAGTCTACTCATTTCTGCTCTTCCTAGACTTCCTCTCTTAGTTTCCGGTATCGGTTGTTTTTTTGAGTTCCTGGGTTCTGCGATCTATTGTATTCAAGCCATTGCAACAGATTAGTCTTAGCAGTGTCGTTTCTTCCTTCTGATGGGCCCGGCCTTGGTGGGATCCATATTTCAACGTTTCGTTTGCTGGTAGTCTTCACGGATTGGTTTTGAGCTGCACCCAAGAATACTGGTAAACAGGTATACCTCTTCTCCTACTCGACAATCTCGATTACCTTCACTCTTTTTTACTTGCCTCACTACTACCCTTCACTTTCACGTGACTTTCGAGTCCTGCTTTTGAGTCCTCTCCCAGCCAGTGTCTCTTCCCTTTACCCAACGCCTTTGTCCCTTTCCCGGGCCTACCCACTGATCACAGAAGCTTTACTTTTTGGATTCACTGTCGGACACTGGTGGGTTCAGTCTCTGAGGCCACTCTACTGCCTTCTTGGTTACCTTCCCTGTTTTTGTCATCTTGCTCAGACACCTGACATCTTGAATCCAAAACCGGTCTATCTCCTTCTTTTACGCAGTTGTATCTCCCCGAGACTTCTCCTTTTCTCCACAACTGGCCCACCTACCTTTTCATCAACCTGAAGCTGTTTTGACTGGGAAACGGTAGGTAGCCTGAATCCCCACAATGGACTTTCGGACTGATCCACCGGAGGTATCTTCCGACGATCCCTAATGGAGTCAGGAAGGACTCTTTGAAAAAGTGGATGCACTCATTTCGAACAGACAACATGTTCCCTCCTTTCCCCATTTTTCAAAATTTCACTCGACTCCCACTGTTTCTCCGGTTGAACAGACTTTCCCTCCTGAGTTTATTCTTTCAGCAACAGACATTTCCATCCCTGCCTCCACTGTCCCCCCTCCTAGCTTTTTATCGATAGATAAACGGAATACTCGAAAAGTCTGGAAATCCAAAAGAAAGTCGGCTCGACTGGTGCTGGGTGATGGTGTGGGTCTGGAGGATCTGTGCAAAATGTCAACGTGCGCCCTGGTTGGCAGGATATCTTACAAGAGTTTGAACCCACAGCCACTAGAGGGGTGGATTGAAAAATCTTGGCACCCTCTCCTTGGCTACTCGCCGGTGGTGCATTATCTTAAAAAAGGTTGGTTGTGTTTTTACTGTAATTCTTCGCTGGATGCTTCTCTTCTACTGTCCTCCCACTGGATAATAGGCGGTAGTAGCCTCATGCTCAAGCGCTGGAAGCTGTCTTTTAATCCAGACACTGATTATTTTACACACAGACATATTTGGGTGCTTCTTCTGGGACTTCCTCTTCACCTCTGGAATGTAGAAGCCCTGACTGCTATCGGTAATTCTCTAGGAAGTTTTATAGCCCTAGATTCACAGTCACTCAACAGTTCTCGAAGGACACTGGGCAAAGTACTGGTTGAAATAGATATTACTAAAGGTCTGTCCGAAACCTTGGTGATTGACTGGAGGGGGAGAAAGATGCTCCAGAAGATGGACTATCTTGGGATACCATTTAGGTGTAATCTTTGCCGGGAAACCGACCATCTACGGAGATCCTATCCCGGGAAGCCCTCTTCAGAACCCTCCGAAGACTCTGATCTCTATCTCAACCCGCCGGAATACCCTTCACCAAATCCAGCGCTAGCTCATTTGGAAGTGCCTTTTGTCTCTTCCACTTCCTTTGAACATTCGATTGAGGTTACTCCCCGGTCCATTATTTGTCAACTCTGCCCGGTCCTCTACTCCTCCTTCTCTACATCTGAAAAAGAATCTATCGATACTTACACTTGGCTCACTTCAAATAAAAGCTCGTCGCCTCCTTTTTCTGAAGCCGAGCAGATCCCACTTGACTCCTCGCTCCCTGAGGCCTCGGCCCCCCTTACAACTCCTGTTGTTATTGAGAACCCCACAAACTGTGTCCCCCATCTGAGTCCACTATCCTCCCCTCCGCGGACTGCACACACAAGCGTACCCCATCCTCTACAGGAAATGGATCCTACCTCTTCGGTGATCCCTGGATACAGCCAGTCCGAGACGCAGATCGATAGCTAGCAGATCGATAGCCTGTTGGAGGAGATTTCACCTAATCTACCTTCGGGGCTCCCAAGTTCCTTGCAGACAGAGCATGAGGGAGCTACTTCATTGGCGGATACAATTACAGCGAATCCTACTTCTTTTATTCCGGAAAATACAGTTTCTCTTACGGTGTTCCGTGGTAAGGATCTCATCTTGCCTAGCTCGATTATTGGAACCTCATCTTCCATTCCTTTAGACCAGGGGTCCAAGTCATATGCCTGGTCACGAGGTATCAGTTCAGAAATCTCCCCCCTACAGACTAGAAGTTCCAGAAAAAAGAAGGATAAATTGAAATTGCAGCTTTCGGATCCAGCACCTTCTTCCCTCGACAGCAAAGCCCTTAGAGCAATGAAATCTTTGGCTCGTTCTAAGTAATGTTAATTATCTCATTGAACATAAGAGGGTTTGGAGGTCCCCTCAAGTCAGCCTCCTTTAGAAGACTATTAGAGAGCACAAAGCCTGACATCTTACTTCTCCAAGAAACTCTCTCAACGGACCAAAAAGCCAGAGATTTTTTGCATATATTTTGTCCATCGTGGGTCTCAGTAGCTGTAAATTCTATTGGAACTTCTGGAGGTCTGTTGGTGGCTTGGGATCCCAGCCTCTTCAAATTCAGAGCCTATCTTTCTAGTGGTGGTATCCTGATCCTCGGCCGTGTTTTGGCTTCCAAACAAGATATTGCATTATTAAATTTGTATGGGCCCTGTTTTGATAAACAGAGTTTTTGGTCTAATTTGGATTCTTCCGGACTTCTCTCCTTACCAAACCTCATCATTGGTGGAGATCTAAATTTGATTCTTTCGGCTGATGAAAGTTGGGGAGGTTCCTTCCTGCCAGGTCCTATGGAAGCTCTCTTCAAAAGGATCTTTGACAAAAACAATCTGATTGATATTCGGCCGAGTCGACTCACTCCAACTTGGAGAAATGGGAGGACTGGAACTGGTGCTATTGCCAGAAGACTTGACCGCTTCCTGGTTGCTGAGAGCATAGTATCTTCGGCGATGTTTTCTTCATCTTGGGTAGAGTTTCCTTTTGTATCTGATCACGCTCCTGTCCTTCTGCAGTTGAGGCTACAAACGCTGCAACCTTCTCCACCTTTTAAGTTTAACCACCACTGGCTTGCGTCCGAGTCATACTCCGATTTGGTTCATTTGTTGTGGAGGGATCCTCAATTTCTTTTTGAGGTAAATCCCCAAAGGCGCCTAGTGTGGAAACTGAAAACACTTAAATCTAAGTCGCGGGAATGGTTTCATGATCTAAGAGCTGTGCAGAAATCGACTTTAACCCAGTTGGAAGCGGATATTAAACATCTACTACATTCCTCCTCCGTTTCCACTTTGTCCTTGGAGATGGCGACCACTCTAAATTTGCTGGAAACAAAGAGAGACTCCATACTTCTCTCGGAGGAAAAACAAATGAGATTACAAAGCCGTGAGACATGGTTAAATTACGGTGATACAAATTCAAAAAAATTTCATCATGTGGCAAGCTTCAACAGAGCCAAAAAGTTTATCTGGTCTATAAAAGGCAGCGGAGAAGATCCTATTAGAGGTCAAAGGGCCCTTCAGGATGAAGCCGTCTCACATTATAGTCGACTCTATAAAAAATCAAACAATCTGGATTTACAGGGGATGGTGTCCACGACCACTCTTTTTCCCAGCTTTGTCTCTTCAGCAGAAGCAACCGACTTATACAAACCTGTTACCTTACCTGAGTTAAAACAAATTTTGATTAAATTCAAGTCGGAAAGAAGTCCTGGGCCTGATGGCTGGACGACTGAATTTTTTTGCTTCTTTTTCGAGTTGGTTGGACCAGATCTCCTTCAAATGGTGGAAGATACCCGTATCACTGACAAGATAGTGGGTAGTCTCAATTCAACATTCTTAGTATTAATTCCGAAGGAAAGTAATCCGCTCTCCTACAGTGACTTCCGTCCAATATCACTCTGCAACCTCATTTACAAGCTAATTACTAAGATCATTTCAAACCGGATCAAGCCATTCCTAGAGAGGAGGCTCACAGCAGAGCAATTGGGCTTCCTAAGGGGCAGGAGGATTCAGGATGCGATTGGAGCTTCTCATGAAGGTATCCACAGTATTAAGAAGTATAAACAAAAATCCCTAGTTATGAAATTAGATCTCAAACAAGCGTTTGATTGTATTGACTGGGAGTTCCTGAGATTGATTTTATTCTCAGCTGGTTTTGGTGAATTGTTCATCGATTGGATTATGTCATGCGTATCTAGTGCTAATTTTGTTGTATTGATAAATGGTGAGGCTTCCAGTTTCTTCAAAAGTGAGAGGGGGCTCCGCCAGGGATGTCCTCTCTCCCCGTATCTCTTTATTCTGATCATGGAAGGACTCAGCCTTCTTCTCAATCAAAAACTCTCCGAGAAACTCATCTCAGGTATAAAGATCTCTAAATTTATAAAATTACTACATCTCCTTTTCGTGGATGACGTTCTTCTCTTGTCAAACGTTGTTTTAACGGAGTGGTTGATAATCCTCGAGGCTCTACAGCTGTTTTGTTCTGCTTCTGGTTTATCCATAAATTTTTCCAAATCTTCGGTTTATCACTGGGGTCTTTCGGATAATGAACTGCACAATCTCACGGAAGCAGTTCCATTTACTTTTGTAAACTTGAGTGAAGGATTCAAGTATCTCGGTTTTCAGTTGAAATTGGGATCATCCACATCGGAAGATTGGAAAGGGCTGGTGGCACATTTTGAAATAAGGATAAATTTCTGGTGTAACAAATGGCTGTCACTGGGGGGCCGATACATCCTCATAAAGTCGGTTCTGGAAAGTCTTCCTGTTTTTTGGATGTCTCTGGAAAAACTACCAAATAAGATTTTGATTATTTTACGGAGACTCATCTCAAACTTTCTGTGGAACAATCAACCTGGTCACTTTCGCTTTCACCTTTGCAGTTGGGTTGAACTGTCAAAACCAAGGAAATTTGGGGGCTGGGGGTTCATGAACTTACCCCTGTTCAATACGGAACTTCTAGCAAATTCCTTTTGGAGAGAAGCCACCTTTGACAGTATCTGGCATAGGATTATAACAGACAAATATTTGGGAACCTTATCTATTGCCAGATGGATCCGTAAGCCCGTTTTTCAGTTAAGAAAGTCTTCTCCCTTCTGGAAAAGTTTGGTCTCTTCAATTCCTGTTATTCTTCATTGGCTTGTTTGGAATCCAGGAGATGGGACTGAGATTCGTATAGGTGAAGACAAGATACTTGGTATGGGTGACCGGTCCCTTCTTTCCTCCGAGCTGCGGTCTCATCTCCGGCAACAAAACATAATTTATCTTGCACAGGTAAAATCTCAGCCTGGGTGCCGCGCCCTTCCAGATAATTGGCAGGATAGTGTGATTTTACATCTGAGAAACCAATCAGTGGTGGAGTGGGACCACTACACCATGGCCCTCAAAGAAAATGGAGTCTCACTATACCCTCCCCCGAATTCCCTTCGTTGGACTGGGGGAGATGCAACAGGGATTTTGACTGTTAAGAACTTATATAATGCACTTGTAAACCAACGTTATTCCACACTGGATAGCTCGTGGCTTACACAAATCTGGCGATGGGAGATCCCACTGAAGATAAAATTATTCTTTTGGATCGCTGGCAGGGAAAAAACACTAACGTGGGACGCATTTCGCCGGAGAGGATGGGAGGGGCCGGGCATCTGCCTCCTCTGTTGCAAAGAATCCGAAGACATTCATCATTTGCTGGTCCATTGTTCTTTCACACGTTTGGTTTGGTCAAAGGTGCTCTTTTACCTTTCGCTGCGTTCAACCTGGTGCGGCACTTATCTCTCAGATTGCTATATAAATTGGCTGGCACAAAAAGCGGCTCCAAAGACTTTACCAGCTCTTGTCTCTTGGAAAATTTGGAAGGCCCGTAATCAAGCTACCTTTGAGTCCAGTTCCCCCACACTGCAAGACGTGATTCAAAAGGTGTTGATTACCTTCAATTGGAAACAATCCCCTCTATTGCTCCCAAAACAAAAAGACTGCGTTTTAAATTTGCAGGCTAGCTGCACAGTAGCATGCTTTGATGGTGCGGCTAGGTCCAGTGGTGGTTGTTGTGGGGCGGGGGGTTTCTTCAAAACCCATCCCTCCAGGAGTACTTTGTGGTTCTTAAATTGCGGTGAAGGCACAAATAATAAAGCTGAGCTTTTGGGCTTATGGGCGACCCTCTTTCTCGCCTCCTGCTGGTCCATAAGCCACCTGCTTTTTCTAGGGGACTCTCGCATTATCATTGATTGGATTTCTCGCAAGTCCAAGCTCCAATCAGTCCATATTGATAGCTAGAAATTTAAAACGATGGAGCTCTCCAAATCTTTTGCCGACATCAACTTTCAGCATATTCCAAGAACGCAAAATAAAGAGGTGGATGCCCTCTCAAAAAGGGCATTAAAGGAGCCAGTGGGCAGACTCTCGGTTTTCCATAGAGATGGTGGGATAGAGAGTCCTATCACATATTTAAATGTATTTGAATGATGGGAGCTGCTTTCTTTCCATAGTCTATTGGGCTTTCCGTGGGGACCTTACTTTTGCTGTTTTTTGATTTTCTCCTCTCGGCACATTCCTAAATGCTTGTAATGATCTCTCCTTGTGGGTGGGTTTTCAGCACTTCAGCAGTTGCGGGTTGCTATACATTGTAAAAAATTTATACTTTATATAAATTGGAGCAATTTTCACTTGGAAAAAAAGTACCACGCAGGGTAGTTCGTTAGATCTTTATATACACACATTTAAAGGTGTGTATATGACATACTCGTATTAATATTTTGTTGCTTGTTTATATTTGAATTTGTTAGATGTGGAGAAAAATGAATTTGTTATATATATATATATATATATATATATAATTTTTTGTTTGAAAGTTGGTTTTTGTGTAGTGCATTGTTTTTTAAGATATATTGGTAACGGGGTATTTCATAAGACACATTGTTATGTTAAATTGTTAAATATTTAGTCTGGCGTTGTGCTGTTTATAACCTCGGTGTGTTTGATGGATTTTGGTGCATCGCTAGGTTAAATTTTTATGTTGAAAATTAGACAGTGTGATTGGTTAATTTGAATGCACTAGTGTTTTAGTTTTCTTGGAGCACCAACATTTTGTTTAGTTGTGCGTTGTGTTTTATAACATACTGGTAACAAGGCGTCCAGGAGATGCACCACTATGCTTATATTCCAAAATTTGGCACGATGTCGTTATGTGAACAACACCTGTGCATTTGTTAATCGTATATGCATCATTGGAGATGCTTCCTATATATTCATAGGATGCATTGGCTTCTGGGGCGAGTCGAAGCATTCAAGCGCATTGCGTGGAATTGAATTTTTTTTTTATAAAAACAACTAAATTTCAAACCTATTTCAAATTTTAATCTAATGAAAATGCAAATAAGAAATTAATAAACAATTTACATGGTCTCTTATGTCCTAAGGATGGATGATTTGACCTTATAGAAGAAATGAAAATTCACTGTATTTTCCAAATTTTGGAAATGTGTGGAACCAATGGAGCTATCAAACTAACTATAGAGCATCACAAACGAGGCGGCCTTGGAAGAAGAGTGAGCACTAGTGATTTTCTAAGAGTTTGGAAGCACATAATGAGCTGTAATAATGAAAATTGGTTTTGTAATTTTTTTTTTTAATTTTACCCTACCTTGGTGCTACGCACCGGAGCATCATGTGTACGCACAATTGGGCACTTTGCTTGGTGCTATGTATTTTTTTTTAACGGATAACGTTGTACCTTACTATTTTAGCACTGGGGTGTTAGTTTTATGTGCACACTAGGGAATATGGACCTTATAGGTGCACCGATGAAAAAACTTCCGACCGTTTGCCTCTGCTAACAACGTCTACTATAAATAGAGAAGTGATCATTTTTGGGGGGAGGTTCTATAAAAAATTCCGCTACAAGGTGTTCTCCTTGTAGTGTGACAACATTGGTACTAACCATGAACCTCAAACATGTATTGAATTTATATTAGTATGCCAACCACAATATTATTGCCACTAACTTGTAATGATCTTCCTAATAATGTTGCAACCACTCAACCCTCCTTTGTGATAGAAATTCCAACAATTACTTGTCGCAATCCCAAAGAGAGAGAGAGAGAGAGAGAGATTGTTTCTCAACAAGTGCTTGGTGAAAGGACAACTTGTGCACGTTATCATTGATAGTGGAAGCCATAATAACATAATCTCTCCAAAAGCCACACAAAGAGTAGAAATACTTTTTTTTAACCATCCCTAACCCTATCCCCTTAAACGAATGCAAAAAGGAAATTAAGTCCTAGTCAAGAAACACTACAATGTACCTTATACTATCTAGCCATTACAAGATGAGGTATTATGTGATGTTGCACCCCTAGAAGTATGTGATGTCATCCTTGGACAATCCTACATCTAGGATCGACATGGTAAGTATGAATTCAAACCTGAGAAGTGACATGTACGAATGGTGGGTTGTACATACATGATCCTAGAATCGTGATGATTCTCTACAATGTATCTTATCTCGACCAATGATGGAGTCTAGAAATATATTCAACCATTCATAAAAGTTTGTTCTCTTGATAATTATACTTTATACTAGCAAGGAAACCCAATTCCACTAGCAAATGTCTCCTATGAATAGAAAGTGAATGAGGTTCACAATAACAACTACAACTTGATGTAACCGTGAAGCAATATAATGATCTATTTGAGGACCCAATAAGAGTACCAACACATTATTTTGTACATCATAGAATTGACATCAATCCAAGATCATCGTTCAATACTTAGAAGAGTTCAATAATTCACGCATATTTACAGGTGAACCAGTGAATCCAAACCATGTATATTATTGTTATGTTGTTCACATTATATTTATAAGCCACGATTACAAAAGAAAATACAATCTAGTAAGAGTTTTGAAACGTATTATAAATTACTAAACTACAATAATATATTTATCAACTATGCTACAACCAACACTTGTGATTCAATTTTCTACAATCTTAAGTTGTTCATTTATTTTTTTTAACTTAAGACACAAATCCATTATGAGATTTACCTTATATCCATATGTTATGATGGTGAAGTCTTAGTTAGACTTATATTCCAGCTATTTGTTATCATCTGGAAAAAGAGCAACAGGTTCAAATTTTCGTGTTGATCGAGTTGTTGGGATTACGGAGGCTGTTGGAGCAAGTGTTGTTTCGTACAATACGTTAATCCATGCAACGATGTAGTTATAGATGCAGCTTCTGTGATTTTCATCCAAATGGTTTAAAAAAAAAGGTATCCGGCCCAGTTTTCCACCTTCACAAACATCATTAAAAAAGAAATGTGGATAGGACTCTTGAGCTGTAGAATGAAATTATGAAGATTGGCATTATGCCCACTAGAGATGTGACTCACTATGTTGTCCAGTGTAATATATATATATTAATTGCAACCAGTTTAATATTAGAGATGTGAAGAAACCTATTAGATGTGATTAGATCCCTCGTCCAATGGAAAATATGAAGTGTAATGAACATGATTTTTTTTAAACCCTAAGTCTGTTTATTTCTTAGACCTCGAGGTCGATCTAATTGAAATTGGATGTGTCTATTACTAGACCAAAAAAAAATCATTGTAAAAATAAAGAGGCTTTTGTGAATATGGAAGAATATAAGAGGATTTGCTTCAATGTTTTTTTAATCTCTCGTATGGACTCAACATTATGTGCAGGCAGAATGTGTGGAGCTTGTGGAGCTTTAGTGTTTTTTTTTTGGCATATCAAGCATATCATGTGGCTTGTATGAATCCATTGGCACACCATTTATGGAACAAAGACAACTCTACTTAATCATGAAGTGTGTAGCTTGGGGTAGAATGAATGCTAACCTGTCTCATTATCATTTTATTAAATAATATTTTTCAGTGCATCAATAAGACATGCTTTATGGGTGGGCGATCGACTTGGTCTACATGCACTATGTTTGTGCATCGACCTACACCTGGAACTCATGCGTCACACTTGGTGACCCAAGTTCGATCTAGGCTAGTGTTTATTTTGTCTTCACTAGATGGTAACAATCAGAACATTCACTTCCATGCCTATGTATTTTGTAAGCCTACAAAGGTGTGGCATAGCCTCAATTGAGGTCCCTGAATCAATTGAGAGAGTTCAGGGTATTGTTGAAAAGGGGATTAAGACATTACCTAAAATTTATATAAAACCATAACCTGAGAGGCCCCATGCTGAGGATACCTCATTTCAGGAGGAGATTTCAATTATAGATATGTTTGGGTTGAAGGATGAGTGTCAATATGTTTGGGTTGAAGGATGAGCGTTGTTGCAGAACGATGGAGGAAATCTCAGATGCTTGTAGAGACTGGGTATTCTTACAAGTGTTTAACCATGGAATAGATTCAATGCTTGTTGGATAAAATTTTGGTGGTTCTTGTCCTCTAAAATATTAGTTTGTAATGACTGAGTTTACATTATGTTGTATAGCGAAATCAATGGAAAAGAAATACAAAAGTTCCCATTTCCATTTTTTTTTACAGAGAAGGGAAATATGTGTGAGCACTTCTAACAACAAAAAAAAGAACATATGCAGATGGGGGAATTATTGGGTCAAAAAAAAACATATTCAAAGGTGTATTTGGATTTCATTGTTGGAAGAGGAGAGCTTGCTCCCATAGATACTGCCAAAAAGATGTTGGAGAATGGTCAAGGCCTACAAATGTTACAGAACTACAGAGTGGAGCAGTACAATATCCTCACTCATTGAAAATAAATCTTTGCTTGCTTTACTGCATAATGCTTTGATAGGGAAGGGGGGAAAGCTTTAGCTTTTGATTTTCTTAAGGAAAAGATGAGTTGGCAAGCCATAGTTAAGTGAGCCACGAGGTTCGGGTAACATCAACCCAGCCAGGTATCGAACCAACCAGCTATAGGTTTTCCAGCTTCCAATCTATGCTTGAAGCTTCCATCCCAAGAACTAGTAGCACAAGGTTCGGGGGACATAAGCCAAGAGAAGGAAGCGCTAGGGAATATCATCCCATAAAGAGAAGTACGATACGAGGTAGAAATTTTCTAATGATTCTCCTTCCTATTTCTACTTAGATGTTTTCAGGTCTCGAAGTATGAAATTGGGCCTTTCCCTCTAATAGGAGGTACTCACTCAACAAATATAGAGTAGTCATGGAGACGAAATATAGAGTAGTCCTGGGGACGTTTGTTCGCATACCCTGCCCTACGGTCATGAAAATGACTGTGTCTAAGCCCTTTTGATACACAATAGCTTGGAGCAGTAGGGTAGGATGGAGGAAGCAACCTATATTTTTTTCACCGGAGCTAGAGAACGGAGACTAAGCTTCAATGTTGTCCCTTGGTATTGGCATGCGGGTTGTCCCCTCCTTGCCACAAGGGACTACTAGATGTGGCCGGTGAAAACGATACTATGAAAGTTATCCACCTGGGTCAATTTGTCTCTTGCATATTACCGTCTCCCAACTGTAGAAGGGACTAGTATTTGGCAGAGCAGATATCACAGTCCAAGGCGAGTGCTTGACCTCCCAAGTGCAATAAATATACCCTGCTAAAAGACCAATAGTAGCATGGATAGTTGAAGTAATAATTGGGGGAGGAAAAATCCCCTACACTTCAATCAAACTCGTGATAACTTGCAAACATCGAGGCACATAAAAATGAACATTCTTTGCATTTAAGCAAGGTGGGTGGACTAACAATTCAAGATTATGTATTGTAATACCATATTGAAACAAAAAATTTAGGAGTAGAATAAGAATAGGAATGCACTCTACTAGGATTTGAGCATGCTAGGAAGAATAAGAATGACAATGGTGGGAATGCTAGATGGTCCAAGTAAAAACTAACTCCATGGAAACATGCTACATGTCAATATAAAACATTGATTTAGTGGTCAATATAAAACATTACTTTATATGGTCTAGCTTAGTGGTTACCTTTGTGTGACGTTTCACTGTCAAACATGCGACAACAACAATTGTGTTGACCATCCCTATGAAATTTGATATAGTCATATTAGTAGTAAACATGGCATTCTAGTCTACTAAGATGGGGGCGACT
>JZKD02S2414293.1:107263-124743 GCA_000966675.3 Picea glauca
ACCACTTGATAGAAATGTGAACTCAATTAGTGTTTTGGTTTTGCCCATATGAGGGTGTATGGAAAGGGTGAATATATCTTCTTTGATAATATTTGGTTTTTTAATTGCATTATAATCCAATCCACCTGCATATTCATGAGACTTTCAAACTCTATAAGAAACAATATTGTACAATTTCTCATTTGCTTGGGTACTTGTATCAAGTATTTCATCTATAGTTTGGGCAAGTGAGCATTGAAGTGGATCTCCACCCATAAAATTGTATCTCAAATCTTTTAGGTTGGCCATCTCGATTATAATTTTGGCATTTTGGTCCATTGTGGTGGGGCATTGCCTTAGGGGTTTATATTAGGAATTTACAAGCTTGTATTGGGATTTATATTTGAATTTCCTAGATATGGAACATGGGGTTTTGGGTTTTTGGAAACCATTTTTTAGCACCACAATGAAATGTTTAAAAAATAAAGTAAATTAATATAAACAAAAAAATGAGCAATAAAAATTACTTGAAAAAAATAAAGTATGTCAATATCATTCATAGACGAATAGAAGGATGAATAGGGAGATTTATTTGACTCAATGATGTTAGTGTTCCAAGGCGCAATAGCATGGTGTACACACACACACACACATATCTCCTATCTCCTATTCATGTAATAAGACTCAATTTTTGGATGTTTGGATGTTTGTTGATCTTCTACAAAAAAGAGAGGTTAATATTGCTACCTTGAATTCTTTGCTTCTCAATACTACCAAAGAGAGTGAATCCACCAACAATATTCGAACTCAATGTCAATTTCTCCCTCGAATTCAAAATGCACAAGGCTTGGAGAACTTTTATCTCCAATGTGCAGTCAACATTTGAGATTAGTACTAACATTATGGTGCTAATGTGAAGAATGAGATGTGGTGGTGAGAAAAAACCCATTTTATTTTCAAATAGATAAAATGTATACTTTTGTTAAACCGAAATGTGCACTTATTTTAGTAAAGAAAAAATGTTTGAGCATTCCATTAACCTAACCTAAGTGTCAAATGATTTATTAATCTCATTGCAAATACATTCTGAAATATATATAATTTTACATTATTATGATCTCCTCAAACTTTATATTAAGAAAAAATATTAATTGATTATTGAATATTTTCTTTATTAATTATAAATTTCATTTTATTATGATATCTTCAAACTTTTACAAAAAAAAATACTGATTAATTATTGAATATTTTCTTTGTTAAATTTCATTTCCCCTTCTTCTACGCTGTAGAATTTTATAACATTGGCTTGTAATTAAATAATCATATTAAAATTGTGTGGGAAAAATCATGGAACTCAAAATCCAATATAATGGATCATGGAATGACATGCATATTAACATTGTGTTGGAATGAAATTAATTGAATGTGTGTTGGAGTGAAAGGAATTAAACAATATATTATCGATTATCGTTCATGGTGGTTACACATCATCCTAATATTGTGGAGAAGAAAGAAACAATCATTTAATTAAGCAATATGGAACTTTATGCCACTGTCAAAATATTACTAACTTACTAACAAAAATCAACTCTAAGATGAAATTTACAGTACCAAAAAATTAAAGGGGCAAAAATATTACCTTCTTACTCACCAAAATCAACCATAATTATATAATTATAACATGCAATTTATAAGCCCTCTCCTTTACAAGGTACTTGAGTATAAGTCTTCTTCGAAAGAAAATCCGACGGGATGGAAAGTTGATGGGAGTGAAGGTATCCAGACTCATCAAAATACTATATTTATTTTTTTGTGGATGACGTTTTAATTATGACTAGAGCTTTTTAGTAGAAATGGAAGGAGATAGAGACACTGATTAATTTTTTATGTAAAGCTTTGGGATTATAGGTGAATGTGTCAAAATCCACAGTATTGCATGTTGGGTTATTGGAGGTGGAATTAAATGCTTTGAGGGATTTGCTCCCATTTAATTTTGCCGAACTTTCGATAAGATACAATTATCTTGGTTTTTTTCTCAAGACAGGTCTACACAAAGTGGAAGATTGGAGTTGGTTACTCGCCAAAGTGGAAAAAAGAATAGGACATTGGTGTAATAGGTGGTTGTCATTGGGTGGTCGCTACATCTTATTAAAACCGGTCCTAGAAAGCCAACCAGTTTACTGGATGTCCTTGGCAGCTATCCCCAAATCAGTTCTCAATAAGATAAGGAAATTTATGTTCAATTTTCTTTGAAATGGAAGTAGTGAGAATTTTCATTACCATCTTTGCAAGTGGGAGACTCTAACAAAACTAAAGAATTGTGGCGGGTGGGGTTTCCGAAATTTATTCCATTTCAATAAAGCTCTGGCGACAAACACTTTATGGCCAGTGTTAACAAAAGATCGTATATGGCACAGAGTGATTAAAGATAAATATCTACCTTATGTTTATGTTACTAATTGGCTCAGATCAACGACCTTTCAACAGTCAGCAACATCACAAACTTGGAAAAGTCTCTTAAAATCTGTCCATCTCCTTACAAATTGGTTGAGTTGGAGACCGGGTTTGAGTCACCATGTTCATATTGGTAGAGATAGAATTATGGGTATGGGGGAGAAGTCCTTTCTGTCCCAATTTTTTTATCCATCTTAACATAGAAAAAGATCACTTTACTCTTTCAGGTCAGGTGACCACCTTGTCAAGACTTTTATTTTGCACATTGGATAGAGAGTAACGAGTTGGTAATCTTGGGTGAAGTGGAAGAGGAATGGGATCATTATCACAAAGCTCTTATAGGATCAGGGATCTTCCTACATGACAGAGTTGATGAGTTGATGTGGACTGGGGGAGATAATTCAGGATACCTTTCTGTCAAAAATGCTTATATTGTCTTATTGTCAACACTCAGGATGCAACTAGTTGGTGGGTGGAGGTTAAAATTCTAGAAATGGGATTTACCATTAAAGATAAAACTTTTTATCTAGTTGGATGTGTAAAAAAAAATATTATCTTGGGACAAATTACAACAAAAAGGTTGGGAAGGACCTAGCTGCTACCAACTTTGAAAAACGATTCTGAGAATATAAGCCATCTTTTCATCCATTGTTCCTTCACAAAATTGGTGTGGGCAAGAATCCAAACTGGTCAAAAGATTAAAAAATATTGGGAAGGGAACAATATGACAAATTTCTACACACAATGGCTAGAGGAGAAGACTGTCCCAACTACACTTCGTGCTCTAATTTGCTGGAATATTTGGTTAGAGAGAAATAAATTAATTTTTGAGAAGGTTATCCTGTAATCTTTTATGTGGTCACAAAGTCCCTTAGAGCACTAAAAAGGAATACTGGTCATCGAGAACCCCTTCCTTTACGATCTTGTTTTGTAACGCATCGATTAGGCACTACAATGGCATGTTTTGATGGAGTGGCACAATCAAATGGAAAGCAGTGTGGAGCAGGGGGGTTATCAAAATTCCACGCCTTTCAGTTTACAGATGGATCTTTAACTGTGGAGAAGGCACAAATACAAGGGCATAATTATTGGGAGTGTGGGCAACTTTAACTTTGGCAACTCGGTTGGAAATAAGTGAAATCGAGGTTTTGGGAGATTCTAAGGTTGTAATTGATTGGTTAAATGATAAAGGAAGATTACAGGCATGTGCTATAGAAAGATGGAAGCTTAGAATCAGGGACCTTTTAAAAAATTTCAAAGAAATCAGTTTTTCTCACATCTATAGGGATTTCAATAAGGAGGCAGATATACTATCCAAACAAGCTATTCAGGATCCAGAAGGAAGAATTACCTTTTACAAGTGGGATGATGGGATAGAAGGCCCCAAGATGATCCTAAACTTGTACTAGTGCTGAAATTAAGTTTCTACTATATTTTCTTTTTCTTGCATCAATTGGCGTCCAGTAAAATTCTATATTAGGAGAGTTGAAGGACTTATAGGTAGACCATATGTTTTTTTGGCTTAGTTTGGATATCCATTTTGGTATCTTTTGATAGATTTTTGGTATCTCGGGGCTTGGGGAAACCCAGAGAGTAAATCATCATAGACAATTCTTATGGCTAGTTTATCGTTGATATTGTAAAGAATTGAATATGTAAACAAATTATTATCAATATAATTGAGTTAATTTTCTATTGGAAAAAAAAGTATAAGCTTCTCTTTCTGTAAATCGAAGTTGCGACCTCTCTTGCAATGGAGACACTGACAACCAAAAGACTAACAAAGAAAATGGATTTTCCACTATGGTTGGTTTCAGCTGACAAAGGGATCATAATTTGATGGTGATGTAAAAATTTACTGAACTGTAGTGTGGGAGGAAGCGGGAATAACAGAATGAACTGTATTGGGGTAAGGGATTGGAGCAAGGTGGACTATCTGGGCCTTCTATTTCGGTGCACATCATGCACAAGAACAAGTCACTTGTGTTCTCGGATGAGGAATACAAGACAGCAATGCTCAGAAAGGTAGTGTTCAGTGATCAACAGGGGGAGAATCCATCATGGAGTGGGGAAGGTACTTCATCAAAGGAGGAGGCATTGAATTCAACAATGTTTGATACTGATTTAAGTAAGTTAAAATTACTATGTCCCTCATTATTTTCCACTCTGTCGTCATTAGAGATTGAGCATTTAAATATCCACAAAATCAATCCCACAAGGGATACTTTGGTAAATACAGACCTAAAGAGTCCAGTAAGGGAGTTGGAGAAAACAATAAATATGGATTTACCAGTTGGAAGAACGGATATGGGATCCCTGGATAAGTCAAATAGAAATCCAAAGGATGGTGTCAAAATTCTGGGGAATCACACTGAAGAGGAGGGGACGGGTAATGAAACACAGGCACGGAGGGAGGTTGTTTCTAGATTGAATCCACTGGAAGATATATGGAGACGTTCGTCTCTTCTTACTGGGACATGGTAAACAAGAAACACTTGAAAATATTTGAAGGAGGTAGGGTGGTTCACTATGGGAAGGAATAAAATCCAGCAAGCAGTGATGGGACTAAGAAGAGATACACAGGTAGAGATACAAAGAAAGAACACTAGACTGGGGGCTTCGGCCTTGAATTTTATCCAATAAAAATAATAAGTGCTCGCATGAATGAGGAGGACAGAAGAGGGGATTTGACCAAAAAAATCACTATCAATTATGAACAAAGGACTCTTAGAGGACACAAAGCCCTATCCAGATCTAAATAATGAAACATATCTCACTAAACCTAAGGGGATTTGGAGGGGCTCCGAAAAGTGAAACCCTCTGAAGACTTTTGGTAAGTATTAAGCTTGATATTCTGTTTTTGAAAGAAACTATGGTGGAAGGAGTTAAAGAAAGGGCTTTAGTTTCAAATATCTTGGCTAGCTGGTATTGTTGTGCCTCTGATTCGGTGGTTCAGTCAAGGGGATTATGCGTGGCCTCGAACTCTTCAAAGATGGCTCTTAATTGTTCGACAACATAGGTATTCCAACAGAGGACTAACACCTTCAGTAACCACTCACATAACTATATCAAAGATCAACACACTGATGTTTTCACGTGGTCAAACCCCTATGGGGAAACATCCACGGCCCCAGCCAACGCAGCCACTTGGAGAATTTTATTAATGCAAATAAAAATATTACAGAGAGATTTTACAAGAGATTTTCTCACAATCGATCATCGGCAAATGACCCTCCATGCTCTTTAAATAGATATCATGGACCAATCGGGTGCTAAGCCACAAATCAATGATCATTAAAATCGAGGAGAGTATGAACCGTCAGATCACTCTATGTTGGGAACATATCGTGATCGTCAGATTTCCTAACTACAAATGCATACTAATGCATACTAAAGAAACACACTTTTACCTAATGACACAATAGACCAAGTAGATTTTAACTAACTTCTAAGTGTCTAAATATCCTAACATCCCCCCTTAAGAACAACTTGGGATAGGATTGAAGGATTTAGAATAGTGATACAATAGGAGAAGGAAGGAGGCATTAGAGCCTATCCCCCCTTAATGACAACTTCCTGAACTCCTAACATAGATCGACGTTTGGAAAACTTCGCTTCTGTAAGAGACTTTGTCAAAATGTCTGCAACTTGATCTTTTGTAGGGAAAAAGAGCACTTCAATAACTTGATCATGAATGAGCTTTCTGATGAAGTGCATGTGTAGCTCGATGTGTTTGCTATGCTGATTTTGAACTGGGTCTTTCGCGAGCTTGATGGCACTCTGATTGTCACACCAAAGGCTGGTCGGATGTTGGTGTTGGAATCCAAACTCTGAAAGGATCTGTCGAAGCCACATGGCTTCCTGACTTTCATTTACTGTTGTTCAGTACTCTACTTTTGCTAAAGAAAGTGCAATAGCATGTTGTTTCATAGAGGCCCAAGTGACAGGTCCTGAACCAAGGCTGAAAACATAACCTGCAGTAGAATTCTAATCATCAGGGTCGTCGGCCCAATCTGAATCAATGAAATCAACCAATAAAGGAGTCCCCCCTGAACTATAATGTATCCCAAAATGAACTGTACCATGAACATAGCGAAGTATCCTTTTAGCTGCTTTCCAATGGCTTTCATGGGGCATTTGAATATACCGGGCAACAAGACCAACAACAAAGGAAAGATAAGGACGGGTATGAGTCAAGTATAAGAGGCTACCAACTAACTGACGATACAGGGTGGCATCAACTTCAAGAGAAGTACAGGTGGCAATAAGCTTGACTCCAGACTGGAAGGGAGAAGGGGTTGGTTTGCAATCATCCATGTGAAAGTGACGAAGAAGGTCACAAGCATACTTAGACTGGGAAAGAAAAATTCCTTCATTGGTTTGCAAAACTTGGAGGCCAAGGAAATAGTGCAAAAAGCCTAAGTCTGTCATTTCAAATTTTGTCTTAAGGTTGGCTTTCACATGGTTTAAAAGTTTTGAGTCACTACCAGTAAGGATAAGGTCATCAACATAAAGGACAAGTATTATGAGATGGATTCCTACTTTCTTGGTATACACATTAGGATCATAATGACATTTAGAGAATCCAGTGGTAATAAGAAAGTTGTCCATTTTGGCATACCAAGCTCAGGGAGCTTGCTTGAGACCATAAAGAGATTTCTTGAGGCAACAAACAAGGCTAGAGTCATTCTGGACATAGCCAGGAGGTTGTTCCATGTAGATTTATTCTTGCAAATCTCCGTGCAAGAAGGCAAATTTAACATCCATCTAATGGACCTCCCATTTATGTGAGGCAGCAAGGGAAAGAACAAGGTGGATGGAATTCATTTTTTCTACATGGGCAAAGGTTTCATTATAGTCAATTTCTTCAACTTGGGAAAATCCTTTGGCAACTAACCGAGCTTTGTGTATTTCAACACTTCCATCTGATGCATACTTAGTTCTATAGACCCATTTGAATATAACAAGTTTTCTTCCTTTTGGAAGAGGTGCAAGTCCCAAGTATCGTTTGCCATTAAAGAACGATACTCTTCATTCATTGTTGTATCCCAATCTGGATGACCTGAAGATTTTGCAAATGTGTATGGATCATGAGTTTCTAAAACTTGAGCCAAAAGAGAAGAGGCTTGCTAGAACTGTGAACATGTTCGAAGTTGATCTGAAGGATCACCGACAAGATCACCAGTTGCTTCTCATGTTGAACAAACCCATCTCGAAAGCGGTGGAGCTAGTGTTGGTTTAGGTTCAAAGGACTCATCTGGAGGAGGGTGAGCAGGTTGAGGTGGATTTTCATCCTCATTGTCACCATCTGAAGAAGAAACCAGATCATAAGAAGGAACAAACTTCGAAGATGGCTCGTAGGCCGAAGAAGGCACAGTCGTCGAATTAGGCTCGTAGGCCAAAGAAGTCACAAGGTTGAATTAGGCTCGCAGGCCAAGAGATTTTCATCAAATTTAACATCTCTTCTAATAATAATTTTATTACAATGTGATTTATTGGAGATGGTAGAGGATTATAGAATCACAGGGGAGGTAAATTCATCAATTAATTCTACTTTTATAGCACGTATTCCCAAGGTTAACAAACCCTCACTATTCAGTGACTTTCGGTCGATAGCACTTTGTAACCTTTGTTATAAGATTATAGAAAAATTTATATCAAAGAGAATCCGCCCAATATTGTCTAGAGTTCTCTCAATCAACAGAACAGTTTGGTTTTCTTCAAGGCAGAAAAATTCTAGACGCAGTTGGAACAACTCAGGAATGTCTACATAGCATTAATAATAAAAAATTACAAGCCATCATTTTAAAACTCGACTTGAAAAAGGCCTATGATTGTACAAGTTGGGATTTTCTTCGATTAATTTTACTTCAATGTGGTTTTGGATTACAAATTACAAACTGGATAATGGCTTGCATCACATCAACTTCTTATGCTATTCTGATAAACGGTGAGGCTTCATCCTTTTTTAAATGTAGTAGAGGGTTGAGGCAGGGATGCCCACTTTCGCCTCTTCTTTTCATTCTGGTCATGGAATCTATTAGCCTCACTTTAAAGAAATCACAAGTTGAGGGATTTCTCACTGGAATTAAGGTCTCCAGAACACTAAAGGTCCTCCACCTCCTTTTTGTTGAAGACGTCCTCATAATGTCTAGAGCTTTAGCTAATGAATGGACAGTGATTCAGCCTATTCTACAGGACTTCTGCCGAGCATCGGGACTGGTTATAAATCTACAAAAAATTGTTTACTTGTCCTTGGGAGTTTCTACGAAAACATTACAGGCCCTTAATGTTATTCTCCCCTACACTAATTCTGATTTATCTACAGGTTTCTTCTACTTGGGATATCGAATGAAGCCAGGTAGTTATAACGAGGCAGACTGGTAGTGACTCATCAATAGGTATGAGGCAAGATTAAACCATTGGAGTAACAAATGGCTCTCCATGGGAGGATGCTTAGTTCTTATTAAAGTTGTGTTGGAGAGTCTCCCTGTCTACTGGATATCGCTTGCACACCTATCGATATCGATTCTTAATAAGATTTGAAGGCTGAGTTTTGTCTTCCTTTGGTCTGGTAATAAAAACAAGAAAATCTATCATTTGTACAGTTGGGTTTCTATCACAAAATCGAAACATTATGGTGGGTGGGGCCTGCACAACATTTTTATCTTTTACAAGGATTTGGCTGCAAATACTCTATGGCGGGCTTTGATGGAAAAGTGTACTTAAGGAAAAATATTTTCCACATGATATTGTTACTTCTTGGCTACACTTTGCAACAGTATTTTCAAAGTATGACTCACAATCGTGGAAGAATATACTCAATACCTTACCGATAATTCTCCACTGGATTTTCTGGAGACCAGGTTCGGTTTTTTCAATTTCGGTTGGCTGTGATGCTATTTTTGGAATGGGGTTAGATTCCTTATTATCTAATGAATTAATAGATATACTACATCAAAAGAACATACATCTACTCTCTCAGGCGAGTCGGGCATCGAACAGGAGCTCTACTTCATAAATTTGGATATGCAGTGATGAATTGGGATTGGAAGAAGATATGGCTGTAGAATGGGACACTTATAGAAGACACCTTATAGATGCAGACATTAAGATTGTGAACAGAACTGATGAGCTTATCTGGATTGGTGGGGATAAGTCGAGACAAATTTCTGTCAAAAATGTATATGAAGCTTTGTCAAATAAGATCTGGAACTATAAGATAGGTGGATGGAGAAGGTAGTTGTGGAAATGGGACTTTCCTTTGAAACTAAAACTATTTGTGTGGCTTACAATTGAGAATAAAATACTGACTTGGGAAAACTTGCAAAATAGAGGATGACAAGGACCCAACATGTGTTACCTTTGTAGGCATCAAAGAGAAACAAATAATCACATCTTTTTCGACTGTGTTTTCTCCATTTCGGTGTGGTCAGAGATAAAAAAGATGCTAAAGCTCAATCATGGATGGACAAGCATCTCTTTGAGTGAGTGTTTCTACAACTGTATTTCTCTTAACTCTCATTATCAATCTCTTCCTGCTTATCTTTGCTGGAACATCTGGTTGGATCGGAACAAAGCGCTCTTTGAGGATAGGATCCCATCGACGCAATGTGTTGTTTATACTGTTATGGGAGCAGTGGGATTGAAGAGTATTAATATAAAAGTAATAAACCTAGGATTACTTCTCTTCTACCTACGGATAAAATCATTGCCTCGTTTGATGGGGCAACACAACTAAATGGATCACTTTGTGGAGCAGGTGGAGTCATAAAGCTAGATGAGCATATAGAATATAAATGGACATTAAATTGTGGTAGAGGCACCAATTCTAGGGCTGAGCTTATGGGACCATGGGCTACCTTATTACCTTCTACTAGACTATCTATATATGATCTTCATGTACTGGGCAACTCTAATATTGTTATAGATTGGCTCAACAGAAAAGGAGCCATATTGGTGGCCAATCTAGAAGGATGGAAAGATAGAATTGTGGATCTCGTTCCTTTTTTCAGAACTATTTCATTTGCACATATCTACAGAGAAGGAAATAAGAAAGTTGGCATACAATCAAAGAAGGCCCTTCACCAAAGTCCAGGATTTATTGCATACAACCTATGGAAGGATGACCAGGAGGGCCCCCCACTATTCACACATATGTAAGTATTTTCAGGATTGTCTACAGTCATTACTTTTTGATGTCATCCGTTTGGTTAATTATCTCTTTTTCGTGAAGAGAATCATGTTTTTTTTTTCATTTAATGCTAGAAGGTCATAGAACTTGCTTTGTACTGATCTATGTTTTCAGACATCATCCTTTTAGAATCAACAGTGATGTAGATCTGCATTGTTTTGGATATGATATGTACACAGTTTATATTATGTTTAATATAAAAGTGCAATTTTCATTGGAAAAAAGGTTAGGGAATGGGTATCCTTGGCTGGGAAATGGAGCCATTGGTCGAACATCCTACTCAAGTAATAATAATTTATGTATGGTGGGTATATCCAAATATGTTTTTTCATTTTGTTCATGTTATGATTAAATACAAATAACTTTATTTTTATTCACGGATTCACGCCCAACATTTTGTCGTTAAGAGATTTATTTATCTTATTCATGTCATCATAAAAAGTGATTGCAAGTTAGGGAATGGGTATCCTTGGCTGGGAAATGGAGCCATTGGTTGAACATCCTACTCAGGTAATAATAATTGATGTGAGTATGGTGGGTATAACGATAGGCGAATGGGACACTCTTACCAATGGTTGTAATAACTAAGTGTTAAATTTGTTAAATTAGTTAGATGAGGTAATAATAATTGATGTGAGTATGGTGGGTATAACAATAGGTGAATGGGACACTCTTACCAATGGTTGTAATAACTAAGTGTTAAATTTGTTAAATGAGGTAATAATAATTGATGTGAGTATGGTGGGTATAACGATAGGTGAATGGGACACGCTTACCAATGGTTGTAATAACTAAGTGTTAAATTTGTTAAATTAGTTAGTTGCATGATTTATTGCTCTCACATGGATAACATATACATGTGAAACATGTAAATTTTATCCACTTGTAAATTACTTGTGAGGCAATACAAGTGGATGTGACCAAAGTAGATTCACCGCCAAAATATGATCCCACAGTAGACACACCAATAATAGAGTGTACAACAGTTACCTCACTCAAACTAACAATGGGTATAACATTCAGTGAAGGGGAAACACAACCACCATGTGCATGAACACTAGAAGGGTCAAATACATGAGGTATTTGAATATGTGCAACTACAGCAGAGACATGGAATACTCCTACCAATTGTTGCAATCATCGGTTGTCAAACTAGTTAGTTGTATGATTTAAGGATAACATGAATAACCTATACATGTGACTTATAAAGTTTAACCACTTGTAAAATAGTTGTGAGTATGGCATGTCAATAGGGACTGGAAGACATGGTATTTTTTAAGGATTAAAATATTATACCTGTGTGTAATATTTTAAGCGACTATTTCAGTTTGAAAAATCATACATATAGATATTTAGGCGAATATTCAATAAAAATAACATATAATTTACTATTGAAACATGTGAAAATTTGGCTATTATTATCAATTTAATCATATCTATGTAAAAAAATAGGTGAATTTTTAATTAAATTGGTGGATATTTTTTCCAAAAAAAGTGGTGAAAAAATAGCCAATTCATGTAATTTCGCCCAAAAACATTACCCTGTTTAAAGACTGATATTGGCATGGATATTTGAAGTAGGAATTGGGGGAGGGGAGATCCCATACAATTCATTCAAACTCGTGATAACTTGCAAACAATGAAGCACATAAAACTGAACATTATTTGCAATTAAGCAAGGTGGGTGGACTAAAATTTGAGGTTATGTATTGTAATACCATATTGAAACAAATGATTTATGAGTAGAATAGGAATATATATGCACTCTACTAGGAACTTTACCATGTTAGGAAGAACAAGAATGTTGATGGTGGGAATGCTTGATGGTCAAACTAACTCCATGGAAACATGCTACATGTCAATATAAAACATTACTTTAGTGTTCAATATAAAATGTTACTTTATATGGATACCTTTGTGTGAGATTTCACTATCAAACATGTGACAACAACGACTGTATTGACCATCCCTATCAAATTCGACATAGTCATATCACTAGGAAACATGGAAATCTAGTCTACTAAGATGGAGGACTAGTAAGGCATGTCGAGGGTTGCAAACATACATGATTAAACAATTAAATATGCATGCATAACATCAATTCAATCAACAAGTGTTCATATGTTATACATTGTAGAATATTGTTTATGCCCTTGTCATGGCCACCCTTGCATTTGAACTACTTTGTTACAGTGGCTTGTATGTCTACCATGGAGTGAATCACATGCACACAAATGATCACAATTTTCTATTGCAATTACATATTGATAATAAATAGATTTTAGTTAAGAATTCAACTAAATGAATATTAGATGGTGGTGGTATGTGGGGCATTGGTCACATCAACATTTTGGGCTTGGGGAGGAGTTAATAGCTATGAGTTTAAAAAATATATATTAGCAATAGATATATACCATAGGGAAAAAACAACATGAACACAATTACTCAACTAATTATAAATCCACTAAAAGTTAAACATATCAATGTACTTATCTTGCTAAGAAATCCACCATGAGAAATATCTTCTAAAGGACCATGGACATTTTGGTCATGAAAAGTGCATGGATGTGAATTTCAAGTGTAGGTATTGATATATGATGGCACACGCCACTACTATATGATGATCTACTCCCACCATAAGATGATGGTCCTACCCCATCAAGAGATGATGGCCTTTCCCAACTAGTATATGATGACCTCGACAGGTGAGTATCCTCAACAAATGTGGCATGAAAAACCATCATATGTATGAAATAGAGTAATGCTTCTTGTGTTTGTGGAAGAAAATGATATTTAGGTGAGAAATACACCCTAGATATATGTCTATGAGGTGAAAGGATTGGGTGGTTTTCATCTAGGGGCCTTGCATTGGGTTGGTTTTGTGGTGTCCTCAAACCAACACCCTGAAATGTTGAGTGATGAAAATAATTAAAATGTTTTCTCAAAACAAATGTTGCATGCAATTTCCTCAAAAAGTGTAGTGGAATTTCCCTATTATTAGGAGGTGACACAAAAAAAACCATGTACCGCCCATCCATCATATTATTGATACATAGCTAATAACTACACAACTTGATGGAATTGAGAACTCAGTTAGTGTTTGAGATTTTTCCTATATGAGGGTGTATGGCAAGGGTGAATATATCTTCCTTGTTAATATTTAGTTTTTTAATTGCATTATGATCCAATCCACCTGCATATTCATGAGACTTTCAAGATCTATAAGAGGCAATAGGGTACAATGCCCCATTTGCTTGGGTACTTGTATCAAAAATTTCATCTACAATTTGGGCAAGTGAACATTGAAGTGGGTCTCCACCCCTAAAAATGTATCTCAAATCTATTAGGTTGGCCATCTCTATTAAAGTTTTGGAATTCTAGTCCATTGATGGTGGGGCATTGCATTGGGGGTTTATATTAGGAATTACCAAGTTTATATTGGGATTAATGTTTGAATTTCCTAGATTTGGAATAGAGGTTTTGAGTTTTGGAAACCATTTTTAAACACCACAATTAAATGTTTTTAAAAAAATGTAAATTAATATAACAACAAATTTTCAATAAAAATTACTTAAAAAAATTTAAGTATATGCCATATAAACCATAAATTGGAAGGAAAGCAGATTTATTTCATAGACAAATATGAAAAGAGAGATCTATTTGACTTAATGATGTGAGTCATCCCAGGTGCAGTAGCATGGTGTACCCATCCTCTCATTCATATATATATATATATATATATATATATATATATATATATATATATAACACTCATGATGCCTTGATGTTTGGTTAAAAAAAATCAATATTATTACCTTTAACTGTTTACCTGTCAATACTACCAATGAATTTGAACCCACCAACAATATTCGAACTCAATGTCAATTTTTTCAAATAATTTTAAATGCGCAATAATTTTTTAAGTTTTCTCTCCAAAGTACAGTCAAAATTTGAGAAAAATTGAGCTTAGTAGTGACATTGTGGTGATAATGTGAAGAATGAAGTGTGGTGATGAGCAAAATCCCATTTTATTTTAGGATACATAGAATGCATACGTGTTTTGTTAGGATTAATGAAGAAAAACATGTGAGCATTCCATTAACCTAACCTATGTGTCAAATAATTTATTAGGATAGAGCTTCCTTGACTTCTTCGAATCTAGCTTCTACAAATACATTCTCAAACTTATACAATTTTACATTATTATGATGTACTCAAATATATAATTTTATTTTATTATGATACCATCAAACTCTTTATAAAGAAAAAATGTTCATTAATTATAAAAAATTTATAGAATTTTTTTTATGTTAATTGTAAATTTCATTTTCCGTGTAGAATTTTATGATACTAATTATGAGTTCGTATGAAAGTAATTAACCAATCATATTAAAATTTTATGGGAAAAATTATGAAACTCAAAAACCAATATAATGCATTAATGAAATGACATGCATATTAACATTGCATTCGAATTAAATTAATTGAATTTGTGTTGGAATGAAAGGAATTAAACTATAGATTATCGATTATTGTTCGTTGTTGGATTACACTTCATCCTAATAATGTGGAGAAGAAAAGCAAACTTTTTTCAATAAGCAACATGGAATTTCATGTAAATGTCAAAATATTACATTTTTACTAACCAAAATCAACTCTAAGTTGAAATTTATATGCATACTCCTTTACAGGGTACTTAAGTATAAAAGCATGCCAAAATATTACCTTCTTACTCATTATGTAACGTCCCCAGCCCTAAGCTGGGCCATGCTATGCGAAATCTTGACTTTTGACATAGCTGGTTTTTTTTTTTGTTTTCTTTGAATTTCTTGGTAATGTACTCATCTTCTTAGCTAAGTCTTGTTTCCTTCATTATTTTCATTCTAATACAAGGATGTAATGATCTTTATCATCGACATACTCAAAAATTTGTCTAACTCGGATACCATAGTGTCACATCCCTGGTCATATAGGTTGTCCATGTGACACCAATTCTTTTCTTTTCAGTGATATTAGGCTTATTGATTTTCTTAGAATTACTGACTTTACAATTTTGATATAGTAAGATGATAATTACTATCAACAAGTATGAAATATATCGAATATCATCTCATTAACTTAAAATGTCTTGCATATGAACACACAAGCAGTTCTACAACATATACAAATCATGCATAAATATATAACCAATTATAACAACATATTAAATGTATTATATACAGTAAGCATCATGTAATTACACATAAGAACACTCATCTTTTATGTAAATGACCAACTACTTGCAAACCTCAGACATTCCTCCCAACCGTAGACTTTGTTGCTCATAAATTTTTAGCAGTAGGTCACCCCTGAGCTGAGACTAGAGCTCCACCAGGGAAGGCTTCCTAGGCCAGACTAAGGTTTATACTCAATAATTAATCTCAGTTCAAGGTGATAATTGTTGTAATTAGCCTGCAAAATCTCATTTCCCACATGCCTATCCCACCCTAGGAAGTGTGCCCCTTCATTGCTCAACAGTCCTTCGGCTACCCCACTTCCCTTCCAAGGATTCAACAACAAGTCAAATAGAAAGTCTCAGAGCCCTACAACTATTTCCCAATGCACCAACAAACAGTCTTCGACAGTTCTCTCACAAAAGAGAGACTTCCACGGGCTTGAAAATCTGCCTCTTCAGAGAACACGAGCCTGTTAGGATATTTAGACACTTAGAAGTTAGTAAGATCTACTTGGTCTATTGTGTCGTTAGGTAAAAGTGTGTTTTCTAGTGTGTTTCTTTAGTATGCATTAGTATGCATTTGTAGTTAGGAAATCCGATGGTCACGATATGTTCCCAACATAGAGTGATCCGACGATTCATACTCTCCTCGATCTCCTCGATCTTAACGACCATTGATCTGTGGCTTAACACATGATTGGTCCATGATCTCTATTTAAAGAGCATGGAGGGTCATTTGTCGATGATCGATTGTGAGAAACTCTCTTGTAAAATCTCTCTGTACTCTTGTTCTTTGCATTAATAAACTGTTCCAAGTGACCGTGTTGGCTGGGGTCGTGGATGTTTCCCTGTAGGGTTTTTACCACGTGAAAACATTGGTGTGTTGATTTTTGATCTGGTTATGTGAGTGGTTACTGAAGGTGTTCATCCTCTGTTGGAATACCTGTGTTGTCGAACATGGTATCAGAGCCTGTTTGAACACCCGCTCCTATTGAAGATCGAGATCATGAAGCTGAGTTGCCTCATATCCACTTTATTTCATGTTAATACATTTCTGGGTTGAGAGGATTGTTCCATTGCATCCAGAGCACTCATTTCAGTCAGGAACATTTTTCGTTTCACTCGAAAAAAATTCTGTTTGCCCAAGATATGGCCCTTACAGTCAGATCCGGAGGTATAAAGCTTGGATACACATTTTTTAAAATTTTTGCAGAGTAGTATTTTGGTTTTATTTTGCTTTTGTTTTATTTATTTCCGAGTTGATACTCTTTTAGATCTGTGTATGCTCTTTTCCCCGCGCCCTGTGCGATCTCGGCAAATCATAAATAGATAGGAAAAGGTGCATCTTCCAGGTAAGCTAACCGAGATCTAACCCTTGTTGTCATCGAGAAGCGAAATTTTTTTCTTGTGTAAAAAGAGTTTTTTTTTTTAGCACGCTCTCCAAAGCCGTCTTCCACAACAACAAAAACAACAACAACCCCAATCCTCCTTCTAAACATTACAATATGTTTTGCTAGTTCATTTGGTTAAAAGTTGTCTTATTAAGTAAGAGGTCTTGAGTTCAAGTCTCTTTTTTGTTACCTTTTTTGAAAAAGTTCATGCTAAAATTGTAAAGTGTATTTCACTTCAAGTATAAAA
>JZKD02S2414293.1:128638-147922 GCA_000966675.3 Picea glauca
AGGGGGGATAGGCTCTAATGCCTCCTTCCTTCTCCTATTGTGTCACTATTGTAAATCCTTCAATCCTATCCCAAGTTGTTCTTAAGGGGGGATGTTAGGATATTTAGACACCTAGAAGTTAGTAAGATCTACTTGGTCTATTGTGTTGTTAGGTGAAAGTGTTTTTTCTAGTGTGTTTCTTTAGTATGCATTAGTATGCATTTGTAGTTAGGAAATCCGACGGTCACAATATGTTCCCGACATAGAGTGATCCGACGGTTCATACTCTCCTCAATCTTAACAACCATTGATCCGTGGATTAACACCCAATTGGTCCATGATCTCTATTTAAAGAGCATGGAGGGTCATTTGATGATGATCGATTGTGAGAAACTCTCTTGTAAAATCTCTCTATAATATTTTTCTTTGTATTAATAAACTGCTCCAAGTGGTTGCATTGGCTGGGGTCGTGGATGTTTCCCCGTAGGGGTTTTACCACGTGAAAAAACTAGTGTGTTGATCTTTGATTTGGTTATGTGAGTGGTTATTGAAGGTGTTCGTCCTCTGCTAGAATACTTGTGTTGTCGAACAAGGCCTAACACCTTCCTCCTTAGAGTACTGAAATATTGATATTCTTGTTGGCAATCGCTTCCCCGAGCTTTCTTCGTTAATATATGAGAATACAATGACAACATCCGATGGTAAGAAAATGATGATTCCAATGACCAGGGAACGATGAGAAGATCCATGAAGGACTAAGGTCGAACAATGGAATGTAAGAGTAAATTTCCCATAAATGATGATATGATATGAAAATACACTAAGTTTCCCAATATATTTGCATGTCCCCAACTAGACAATTGTCTTCATGAAGCTTCACAAGATCCACTTGTATACATTCCCCCCCTCTTGGAACTTATATTATGACATCTCAATATTTGGACTTTAGAGAATATTAAAATAATATTTCCTTGACTTAATCCCCCCCCCCCTTGGCTTAGCTCCTCCTCCTAGACCCTTAGCCCCCTTTCCCTCTAGTGGAGTTCTTACTCCCCCATACTCTTTCATCTAATGGGTCTGTAGTAGTGATGTATTTTATTAATAATATGTGTGATACATATTACAAAGATCGTGTAATCATATAGACACTTTAGCCACCAAACATATGTACAATGGTACTTAGGCCCAAAACATCTTGGTTGACTATACTACATGTACAATTACATCTTGGGGTTCGGACTAAGGGTATTACATTCCCATCCCCTTTATTTATGCATTGTTCTCAGTGCATTATGTACATATGTACAAGAAAAATTCTTCGAAAAGATCCAAAAAGATGTGGGTGCTCTTCCTGCATGGCATCTTCGTATTCCCAGGTTGCATCTTCAAGATTGTAACATGTCCACTAGACCTTTACTAGACCGATGGATCGATTCCATATTTGTTTGACTTTTCAATCCAATATGCACATAGGATGTACTCATAAGTCTCCTTCTTGCCCCACCTTAATCACATTTCAATCAATTATATGATTAGCATCATGTGCATACTTTTTAAGAAAATAAACATGGAATACATTATGATTGCACATGGATGTGGGTAATGCAATCATGTATGAAATAGTACCAATCCTATCTATGATTTCAAAGGGTCCATAATATCTTGTTGCAAGCTTTGAATAACTCCCCAATTTCAGAGAGCTTCTCTTGGCCTTCACTTTCATAAATACATGGTCACCCACTTTAAACTCTCTGTGATTTTTTTTCTTATTTGCATATCTTTTCTTCCTGTCTTGGGAATCCTTTAAATTCTTCTTTATATTCACCACTTGATATTCCATTTCCCTAAGTTGTTCTAGCCCAACCACTGCACTATTTGTTGGGTTGTCCCAACTTACCAGGGTATTGCACTTTCTGCCATATAATGCCTCAAATGGGCTCATATTCAAAGATGTTTGATACCCATTATTTAGGAAAATTCAACTAAGTGCAAACAGTCTTCCCATTTTGATTGTTTATCCATCACATACATTCTTACCATATCTTCAATCACTTGATTGATTCTCTCAATTTATCCATCAGATTGGGTGATATGTTATGCTAAATTTCAGATGGGTCCCAAATCCTTTGAATATTCCCTTCCAAAATTTTGATGTAAACTTGGGATCTTTATCATAAATTATTACCTTAGGAACACCATGAAGCTTGATAATTTATGTCATATAGATATCTGCAATACTAGTTCTCTTTTGAGTCAAATTTGTTGGAATAAAATGAGCATCTTTGGTGAGCTTATCCACCACCACCATGATGGAGTCATACTGCTTCACTGTTCTGGGCATATTGGTGATGAAATCAATTGTCACCACTTCTCATTTCCACTCAGGAATAGGAAATGGTTGTAGCAAACCATATGGATGTCTATGCTCAACCTTGACCTTCTAACATTCAATACATGTGGCTATATGATCAACCACTTATTTCTTCATACCTAGCCAGTAATACTGGCTTTTGACACTTGCAATTGCTTTCTGGTATCTCGGGTGCCTAGCATAAGGCACATTATGCATCTATCTTAATATCATATTCCTTAACTCTTGAGAAATAGGTACATAAGTTCTTCCTTTATACAAGAGGATTACATCTTCTCTCAACTCATAGTCTTTAGTTTTCTGTTGTAAATTGTCTTGCTATAATTTTTCCATTGTCTGCACGTAGTGTTGATCTAATTTTTTTCACTTCTAAATTTTTTTCTTTTAGATTAGGATTGTACATGCTTATGGTTGTAGCATGCATATCATGCACCCTTCTATTGAGTGCATCAACCAATTTTTTATCTTTTCCTTTGATATGTTTTATATCAAAGTCATATTCACTAATAAATTCTAGTCGTCTGATTTTCCTAGCATTTAGATTTGGTTGTCCAAACAAATACTTAAAACCAGTATGGCTTGTCCTCAATTCAAATCTTCTTTTCATAAGGTAGTACCTCCACATCTTCAAGGTATGCACTATGGCTGCTAAATTTAAATCATGAGTAACGTAATGTCTCTCATGCTCCTTTAACTTTCTTGATTCATAGCATATATCACATGCCCATTTTGACTAAGGACTCCACCAAGTCCTTTGCATGCATCAATGCACACAACAAATTCTTTATCGGGATCAACAATATTTAAGATAGGTGCACTTGTCAATAAGTATTTCAAGGGCTAAAAACGTTTTTCACAGTCAATAGTCCATTCAAGTAGTACACCTTTCTTTTGCAAGGAATTGAATGGGTGAGCAATAATTGAAAAACATTCAATGAACCTTCTATAGTATCCAGCAAGTCCCATGATAGATCTCATCTCTTAGACATTCTTTGGTACTGACCACCCCTCAATGGCTCTTATATTTTTAGGATCGAAAACTTTCTTTTCCTTTGAAATGATATGGGCCAAATAATGTATTTGTCTTTAATAGAATGAGCACTTGCTCCATTTTTCATACAATTGATGTTCCCTAAACACTTGTAGCACCATTCTTAAGTGTTTCTCATGTTCTTCTTCATATTTTGAGTAGATAAGAATGTCATCCAAAAAGACAATGAAAAACTTATCCAAATAATTTTTGAAAACACCATTCATCAAACACATAAATAAAATTGGTGCATTTGAAAACCCAAATGGAACCACTGTAAACTCATAATGGAAATATCTCGTTCTAAAAGAAATCTTTTTGATATCTTCTTCCTTGATTATCAATTGATGATAACCTGATCTAAGGTCAACATTGGAGAATATCTTTGCATCTTTCAGCTGATCAAATAGATCATTTATCCTTGGCAAAGGATACTTGGTCTTCACAGTCACCTTGTTCAACTACCTGAAGTCAATACATAATCTTAAGGTACCATCTTTCTTTTTGAAAAATAATACTAGGGCACCCCAAGGAGACACACTTGGGCATATATACCCCTTCTTCAATATTTCTTCAAGTTTCATTCGTAGTTCCTACAATTTTGGTGTGCTCATCCTATAAGGAGTCTTGGACACCAGTGCATCTCTAGGCATTAGATTAATAGAGAAATCAATTTATGTTTTCGGTTGCAACTCTGGTATCTCTCTAAATACATCTCCGAACTCTTTCAAAAATGCATAGTCTTTAATGCTTGGCACTTTATCCTTAGGTGACTCCTCCATATGCACTGGAAATATTTGGAATCCTTTCCTGAAGCTTTTCTTCGACTGTAAATATTAAACTTCTCTAAGGGTTATTGCTCTTGGAATACCATGAATTGTCCTCAAGTTTCCTTCTTTATCCAAGCAAGCAAATGTTTTTTTATAGAAATCTAGGATAATATGATTCTTTTCCAACCAATCCATACCAATTAGGTAGGCATATGATCCCAAAGGTATGATTTTCAAATCAGCCCATGTACACAGTCCATTCATGTCCATTGGATAATCATTGACTATCTCATTAATTCTTCTTTTAGCTCTTGTATATAATTGAACCAACCAAGGTTTTTTAGGCATGCTTCTTGTCAAAAGGGATCTTTCCACCATATTAGGATCTATATAATTGTGACTAGCTCTTGAATCAATCAAAATAGAAATAGGTTTATCGTTGATATTGCCTTCTACTTCAATCATGTGAGATTGAAATTAAACTTGCTTTTTGTCTAGGGTTGCATAGATCCTTGGCATGATTCTGCCCATGTCCTTAACTATATCATCATGTTTTACATTGTGAATAGTCCTCACTTTTTCACCTCTATGAGGGCAATCTATGTACACATGATCTCTCTCACAACCCCAACATTTCATAGGTTATTTCCTTGGTATTTTTCCTAATGTTTCTAACATTATGGACTCATTTTTAGTTGGTTTCCCCTGAAACTTATTTCTAAAGAATGGTGTCCTATTCCCCTTCTTCCTTTTCTCCATCTCACCCTTCTTCTTATCTTCCCAAGCCTTGTCGAAGTATTTTATTCCTCTATGCTAATCACAGAGGCACTTGGCTCTCCTTATTGATTCATCCAATGTCTTGGGATCATCATAGTGTATCTTTTCATTGAACATCGATGGAATCACAATAAGAAACCTTTGAGTCTTGACTTGTCCATATTTAATAAATTCAACATACTTCAATAGTTCAAAGAATATTCTTTCATATTCATCCATAGTCATACTCCCAAGCTTGAGTTCAAAGAAATCCTTCATCTTCCTATCATAATAATGCTTGGTCAAGTATTTTTTTTAAAGTACTTCCTGAACTACTTGCAAGTGATCTTCTTCTCATAAATGTGGTGTACTTGCACAAGTTGGTCCCACCACATTGATGCTTTTCCTTTCAACTAGTAAATGGAAATTATTCCTTTTGCTTGTGAGGAATAATCATGCAACTGAAAGTGTTTCCTCATTCCCAATAGCCAAGCCTCTACATCTTCATCCTTCTTGTGCTCGCCATCAAATATAAGAGGTTTAATCTTATTCATTTCTCCTTATAGTTTATCCACACCATACCTCCTCTTGTGCCTCCTCACAGGTGATATACATGGAATTTTGTATGCCCTTCTAGTTGAGTGTCTTGGTGAGTGATGATGATGTCTACTCAAACTTCTAGATTATTTCCTATTGGCATGATATCTATTACTCATGGACTTTCTTGACTCTGTCTCCTTATCTATTTTCTTCTCTATTCTATCTAAGTTATGCAACATCTTGGTTTTGAAGCCATATTGTTGTTATTTATCCTTCATAAGTATCTCATGATCATCCGTATAACTTTGCACATAACTTTGCATACTTTTTATAGTCTCTATCAAATTCATCCTCTCCTCTCTGCCTTCTCCATGCCCATTGGATTATGTTACTGCAACACCCACACCCATACCAAATATTCTACCTTCAACTTCATAATTGTAATTTCCTTGGGCATCGTCCATGTCTTTGATCTCTAATATTTCTACTAAATTTTGCTTGGTTATATTTGTGTTCTTCATTCTGCAAAATGTGCATGCAAAATGATTTGTAAGACTACAAGAATTTAACAAATCCATCGTTTTATGCAACATTATGTTCTTCATAATTTCACTAGAAATAATTTGTTTATGATTTCTCATGAATTCTTAATATTTCCTTTGACATTTTTTAGTGAACACATGAACTCCTCTATCCATGACCTTTCCCCTGAATGTTCTCATGCTCAATTCTTAATCCATTAGCTTCAAAAAACATAGTTTCAATGCTAAACTACCATCCGATTATCCCTCTAGATTCAATATCAGTCGTTAAAACACTTCATCCATACTTAGAAACTTTCAGATGTTTGTCGCAGGTTCATTACCCATTCTCTATTCTTGTTATTTTTACCGTGGTCTATGAAATGCACCCTCACACTCCACCACATTTACTTTGCACCCAAGTGGACCCACAAATGTATTAAGTCTTTCACCACTGTTCCTTGTATGTTTCGATACTTAGAAATTTTTGGCTTTACCACAGGTCCATGGTCATTTCCCTTCTGCTTATTCACCTCTACGGTACTTCAACACTTAGCCAAATTTTTTAACTTCACCATGGGTTCGCGAGTCCGCATGTTGGTGTGATTTATTTCCCACACATCTGATCCTCTACATGCTCTGTGGTAGCTTAACACTTAGACAAAGTCAAATATCTTACCACAATTTTGCAGGACTAGAAGGTGGCCTACCACATGGCTCCGCATCATCTTCCAACTTTCATTCCATCCACCAAGTACCTACCACCATGGCATTACAATTCATTATTCTGCCACATCAACTAACACATGGACTTCATATCATGTTGACATCATCATACGAAAAAATACCCAATTTTTTCCAAAAGTATTAACTTGACCTCCATTGTAGTTATCGAACTAAGCTTAATATGGTCAATTACGTACCTATAAAAGTCTATTTGACTCTTATGCATGAAATTCAACTCTTCCTCATTGAATTTTCCATAAATTCCCACTGCAAAATTGGGGCTTTTTCCCAATTTCACTATGGGCGCTTTGTAATTTCTGAACTTCACTCAATTACAGGCCGAAAATGTCCAATTTGATATTTAGAAATGGAGATTTTTAACCCCAGTGTTGAATTTTCTCAAATTCCCCATGAATTCTTTCCCAATTTCATAGGAATACTTTATGAAACATTTCAGAGACATTCTTTGAAATTTAAATTTTCTGCAACTTATATCCCCAACGTTCTACTAGCTAGCCCATGTAGGATAAATGTCAAACATGTGGATCTGTCTTTGGCCCATGTAGGTCCATTGTTTTAACCTAGGCCTATGATACCAGGATGTAACATCCCCAACCCCAAGCTGGGCCACACTGTGCAAAATCCTGACTTCTGACACAACTACTTTTTCCTTTCTTTGAATTTCTTGGTAACGTACCCAACCACCTAGTTGAATCCCATTTCCTCCATTATTTTTTCTTTGATACTAGGATGTAACAATACCCATTACTGACATACTCAAAAATTTGTCTAACTCTGATACCACAGTGTCACTTCCGTAGCTACACAAGCTGGCCACGAGACTCCAATTCTTTTCTTTTCTGTCATATTAGGCTTACTGATTTTCTTAGAATTGTTACCTCTACAACTTTGATATCTTAAGATGATAATTCCTACCATCAATAATTGTGAAATATCTCAGATATCATCTCATTAACTTAAAATTCCCTGCATATGAACACACATGCAGTTCTACAACATATACAAACCATGCATAAATATATAAACAGTTACATCAACATATTAAATATATTATACTCAATAAACAAAATGTAATTACACATAAGAACTATTATCTTTTATGTAAATCACCAACTTTGTGCAAACCTTATACATTCCTCCCAGCCATAGACTCTGCTACTCATAAACTTTCAACAATAGGTCACCCCCGAGTTGAGTATAGAGATCCACCAAGGAATGCTTTCTAGCCTAGACTAAGGTCTATACTCAACAATTAATCTCAGGTCAAGGTGCCAACTGTTGCAACTAGCCTACAAACTCTAATTTCCCACATGCTTGTCCCAGCCTATGAAGTGTTCCCCTTCATTTCTCAACAATTCTTAGGCTTCTCCACTTCTCTTCCATGGCTTCAACAACAAGCTAGATAGAAAGTCTCAAAGCGCTCAACTATTTCCCATCGCACCAGAAAATAGTCTATGACAATTCTCTCACAAGAGAGAGACTGCCATGGGCCTGAAAACCCGCTTCTTCAAATTAAACGAGCCTGACAACCTGCCTCCTCATAGTAATGAAATCTTGATCTATTATTGTTTCCAATCGCTTCCTCGATATTTCCCCATACAAATACAATAATAGAATGACAACATATGATGGTAAGAAAATGAAGGTTCCAATGATCAGGAAATGATGAGAATATCCATGAAGGACTAAGGTCGAACGATGGAATGTAAGAGTAAATTCCCCAGAAATGACGAGATGATCCGAAAATATACTAAGTTTCCCAATATATCTGCATGTCCCCAACTAGACACTTGTCTTCATGAAGATTCATGAGCTCCACTTATATATGTTCCCCTTCTCTTGGAACTTAGATTATGACATCTCAACATTTGGACTTTAGGGAATATTAAAATACTGACTTAATCTCCCCCCCCGGCTTAGCTCCTCCTCCTAGACCCTTGTCTCCCTTTCCCTCTAGTGGAGTTCTTAGTCTCCCATATTGTTTTGTCTGATGGGTCTATAGAAACGATGTATTTTATTAGTAATATGCATGATACATATTACAAAGGTATTGTAATCATATAAGCACTTTGACCACCAAACATATGTACAATGCAATTTAGGCCCAATATATCTTGTCTCACCAACCTATGTGTACAATTACCTCTTGGGATTTGTCCTAGGGGTATTACACACCAAAATAAACCATAATTATATGATGCAACTTATAAGCATACTCATTTACAAGGTACTCAGTAAAGAGGCATTTTATGTATTCCTTTAAAAGATTATTATTTAAAAAAAAACTCTATCACGTGTTTAGATATCCAAAATATGCTTTAAATAATGAATCGTTAATTTTTTTATTTTGGAAATAAAATTCAATGATGATTAAATTTGGAATATGGCTGCATGGAGTTGGGTGATGATGGTGAATGGTAACCAAATGGTTTTCCAGGTTATGGATAGCAAGAGCGCCAAGTAAGTTAAGGTGGGGATTGCTTGATCCAGATTTATGAGCGGAACAAACTGAAAACATAGATCTATAATATTAACACAGAGACACTGTGAATAATAATAGAGATATAGTAAAACTTGACTTCTATTAAATAAGAAATATGTTGAAACTGTAAAATGCATATTGAAACAAGCTTGCTAGAATGGTGACAACTTATCTCTAAGAAGAGATGTGACATCTACACTCATTCACAAGAAAATTAGTACAATGAGGCTCCAAAGGAATTTTTACATCAAACATGAATTATAAAACCCAAGACATACAAAAACCTAAACCTAGGAGATGAAGTGCCAAAATTCATGTGGGCCCCATTGGGGTAAGTTGGTACATCAACTTCACGGGGTCATAACTTTTGCATGCAATCTTCGTTTTAGGCGCACGATATCCCATTGGAAAGGTATATCCGAGGAATACGCATTATGCCATCACACTCTAACTTCATATATAGTATGACTATGGTGGGACCAAAAACATTTTCTTAGGGCCTCAAAGCGGCCTCGAAAGTTTAGGACCTGAAAAGCTAGAAAAAACCACCAAGAGGAAAAATGAAACTGCCAAGATAAATATATCTATGAGCCAATTGGAATAGGTGGGTGGCCATCGATATCCACCTCGATAAATCCTCTACCATTAGAAGAAATGGTATCAATTGCATTGAGTTCCCCCATCATATGAGAAATTTTTTGTTGAATTTGGCCCCAGGTGAGCCACTTGCCTTGATGCAGGATCTGCCCTGATTTGAAAAAATGATAAAGATAAAAATTTTGTTGGTGAGTTCCCTTGACCCGTGTGTTCATGATCTGATCAGTGGATTCTTGTTTCATGTAGTCAGGGTTGAGCTATGTCGGTGTCAATTGTTCTTCTACCTCTGAGGTGTCCAATAATGGTGAAAAGTATGGATGAAGGAGGTTCACATTAAACACTGGGTGCAAGCAAAGGAAGGGGGAATGTTGAGCTCAAAATAATTATCACCCACATCCTTGGTGATGGTATAAGGTCCATAGCAAAGGGGGCATAGCTTCCAATGGGGTCATGTAGGGTGTTCTTTCTGCAAGTGCAACCAAAATTTATCTCCCACCTAAAATTTGTCTGGCACCCTATGTTGATCATGGAGTTGATTGTACTTGGCATTGGACTTATGCAAAATATCATGAATCTGTTGGAGAATGTGTTGGATTCATTCAATGAACCGAGTGGCTTTGTCAGATTTGGTTTGCGCATGGGATGACTCTTCTTTTGTGGACATTGAAAGGGGTTGTGGTCATTTGAGATATGTATGGATCTATTGTAATTGTGTTGAAAATAGGGAAGATTCTCACCCCATGTGCGCAGATGCTTGAAATTGTACATGCGCAAAATATGCACGATTATCATGTTGACGAACTCGGTTTGGCCATCCGTTTGGGGGTGGAAAACCATGGATTTGGTGAGATTGGTGTCCATTTGTGACCAGAGGCTCGACTAGAATGTGTTGAGGAACCAGTTGTCTCGATCGGAGACAATGGTTTGTGGTATCCCAAAATGTACCCACACTCATTCGAAGAAGAGCTTGACAATTGCCCCTGTTGTGATGCTCTTCTTCCAGGTGACCAGAATTTCCATCTTGGAAAATGGATCAACAACCACGGAAACACATTCATTTCCCTACTTGGTTGAAGGAAGGCCCGACATGTATTCCATTGAGATGGATTCCCACAAATTTTTAGGAGCATGCAGAGGGGTGTACATTCCTTGTTTCTTAATGGACGGTTTTGAAATGGTGTAGGTTGTGCAAGACCTGATATACTTGTTGACATCCTGTCATAGTTTCACCCAACAGAAATGTTTCTGTAGCACTACCACTGTCTTCTCTACGCCGAGGTGTCTTTCCACCTGACTGTAGTGAGCTTCCTAAATCATCTTTGCTCACTCGCTTGAGGGAACATAAAGATGGCCCAGATGGAAAAACAACCTATCATGTAGATGAAAATCAGTGACCTCTTTGTTTGTGCCCAACATATGGTAGGTAGTGGAGAAGTCAGGATCTCTCTCATAGAGTTGGGGCCATCCGAAGGTCTCATGTTCGTAGGAGTGTATCATCATGGTTAGTGCAGAAGCTAGAGGTCGGCTGAGGTAGTCAACGATGTGGTTGGTGCTCCTAGTCTTATACGTGTTGTTGATATGGAATTGTTGTAAGTATGTGGCCCACTTCTGATGGTGGTTATTCTTTAATTGTCCTTGTGTCTACATGAGCTGCAAAGGCTTATGATCAGTTTGGATGATTGTCTCCTTCCCGAGAATATAATGCCTCCACTAGTAGCAGGATTGTACAATAGATTACATTTCTTTGTCGTAAGTGGGGTGCTTAAAAAAAATATCTGATAGTTTCTCACTATGATAGGATATGAGATGTCCATGTTGAGTGAGAATTGCGCCCACAGCATAGTCTAAAGCATATGTCTCAATCTCAAACAATTATTGTAGGTCGGGTAATGAGATCACCAAGGTTGAGCACAAGAGTTGATTCAAATCATTGAACCCTTTCTATTGTGACTGGCCCCACATAAAATTTTCCTTTCCACTACCCCTGATCACTTGGATAAGGGCCCATGCAATGTGGGAGAATCCCAACATGAACCTTTGATAGAATTTGGCAAGGCCTAAGAAGCTCCAAATCTTAGTGAGTGTAGTCGGGGATGGCCAATCACAGACAACTTGGATTTTGGCTGGATCGACATGCACCCCATGCTCATCAACAATGTAGAATAGGTATTGGACCCTATTCATATCGAAGGAGAATTTTTTCAAATTTTCATATAGATTGTGTTGTCGTAGAGTGTGCAGAACCTGTTGAATGTGCTACAAGTGTTCCACCCAATTCTTGTTGAAGATGAGGATGTCATCCAAATAAACTAGCAAAAAATAATTGGTCAAAGGTCGAAAGATATCATACATCATCCTCTTGAAAGTTGTTGGGGAATTTTTGAAACCGAAGGGCATGAACAACCATTCAAAAATAACTTCTTTGGACTTGAAGGCAGTCTTCCATACATCGGTCTTCTCTGTTGGGACTTGGTGGTAGCCAAAATTCAAATCAATCTTACTGAATTATTTGCCCCCCTTGAGCTGGTTAAGGAGACCGTCAATTCGAGGAATTGGGTACCAGTTCTTGACTGTGATTTTATTTAGGGCTTGGTAATCAATCTAGAGTCGTTAGGACCCGTCTTTCTTTTTCACAAGCATGATTGGGCTTCCACAAGGAGATGAGCTTGGGTGGATGTGCTCCTTTTCGAGCAGCTCTTGGATCTGGCGCTTAATTTCCTCATTTTATTACAAAGATTGACGATAGACTAACCCATTAGGTAGCAGTGCATCGGGGGTCAGATCGATTGAGTTCTTGACCTGACAGTGCAAAGGTACCCCAATGGGTGAGGAGAAGATGTCTTTGTATTCTTCCACGACCTTATCCACTTTATTTCGCTGCGTGGAGAGACCTGTCGTGGAGGCCATGAATGTGGTTGCAACCTTCCGCTCACTCAAAGCACGAATCAAGAAGAATAAAAAATTCTCGATTTGAAAGATGACCTTCTTGCATTGCTTGGTAGATATCAAGAAAATGGTGGTAGATGGGACTACCACTGGTATCATGTATAATTTTATGTCCAAAGTAATAATAACACTATGAGGCCTAGACTCATATACAACATGACATTTCCATAAATAATGTTGGACAAAAAGAACATCACAAACTTCAAGGGGGGCAACATCACACAATACCTAATCTTTGAAGGGATTGATGCCATAGGCTAGGCGACATTGTTGGCTGACGTGGACATTGCTCCCTTGGCGGAGCCATCCGATGGTGTATGATTGTGGGTGTGGTGATGTCGAAAAAACCAATCGCATGATGACCTCTGTTGAGATGAGGTTATTTTGTCTACTTCTATCAATGATGAAGTGAAGTGGAGTACCCTTCACCCATGTCTTTGAATGAAATAGGCACTCACCTTCCTCTGTTTCATCAGGTTCATTAGGCTGGACCTTGGTGGTGGTATAAACGGTGGACCTGCATTCTACATCAATGATACATATCCCTTTTTATGGCTTTGAATCAGATTCGGATCCTGCATCTGATTCATAGGATTTCACCTCGGCCACCAATGACTGCTTTGAGCAACATTTAGCGGTGTTATTCCAGGGGCTCTTATGGAACTCACACCATTTCCTAGTATCTTTCTTTGTCTTCCCATTGTCATTCTTATTTTGTGTCTTAGAATTGTTGTCCTGAGGCTTCCCATCCTTTTTATTCCCATTGTTCTGGAGGTTGGGGCTGCCTTTTCCCTGCTTCTGCTGTGAGGGGTTTGTAGACCCAAATTGTTGTGTCTTTTGTTTAAGCTTCTGCTCGATTTTGATAACATATCGATAGGCCACGCCCAAGGATGAAATGTCCATAAACTCCATTTTTTCTGCATGTATATATGTAAAACGTCGTGGTACTTGAGAAATATATGTCGCTTAGAGTCTTTGATACCCAACTTGGTGCACAAGGTATGGAAGACATGGGTGAACTCTGTCACTGTTTGGTCCCTTTCCTGTCGTAGTGTGGTCCATATTGTATATAAGTCGTCATAACTTCCAACAGGTTAGTATTGTTCCTTAATAACATCCTTGAATGAACTCCAAGTGGGTGCCACTACAAATAATGTAGATCCCTCTATTTCCTTTTTCCCACAGAAAGTCTCCCGCCAATCTTTGACATGGGGAACGGTCTTGAGGAACGCAAATGTAATCTTTTCTCTATCGGAAAAGTTGTGGAGAGAAAAATACCCTTCTAGAAGGTTTGATCATTTATCTACAACATATACATCTGTTTGAAATTCAAATATAGGAATATCAAAATTGATCAGTACCTTGAAGGGGGTGGCACCTCCGCTTGATGTAGATGGGTCGATTGTCAGCATTTGTTGAAGGATTTGTGCAAATTTGTCCATCGTCTCGTTCCTCTGTCGCTCGAGGGCTTCCTCGAGCAACATTTTGAAAGGATCTCCTATCCTATCGTCTTTATTTTTTTCCCACCTTGGAAGTTTTCTTGGGTGTGTGAGAGCAGTTGTCTTCAAGAGAAACAAGCTCGAGACCCAACTCTCTATACCCCGACCTCATCAGGGACATGCACTAAAAACGACAAGGAGAAGACCGCTCTAATACCATTGATCCGGATTTATGAGCGGAATGAAATGAAAACACAAATAAATAATACTAACACAAAGACATAGAGAATAATAACAGAGATACAATAAAACTTGACTTCTATTAAATAAGAAATATGTTGAAACTGTAAAATGCAAACTAAAACAAGCTTGCTAGAATGGTGGCGGGTTATCTCTAAGAAGAGATGTGACAGCTATGCTCATTGGCAAGAACATGAGTACAATGAGGCTCCAAAGGCATTTTTACATCAAACATGAATTCCAAAACCCTATACATCCAAAAACCTAACTTTAGGATATGAAACGCCAAAAGTCATGTGTCCCCGGTTGGGGTAAGTTGGTAAATCAACTTCCCGAGGTTGTAAATTTTGCATACAATATCCATTTTAGGCACACAATAGCCCATTGGAAAGGTCTATCCGAGGACTACACATTATTCCATCACACTCTAACTCTAACAACAGTGTAACTGTGGTGGGTCCAAAAAACATTGTTTAGGGACTCAAAACGACCCCAGAAGTTTAGTACCTGAAAAACTAGAAAACAAATGCAAAGATGAAAACTGAAACTACCAAGATGAAATATGTTTGTGAGCTAGTTGGAATAGGTGGGTGGCCATCGATATCCACCTAGATCATTTCTTGTATTAATTTCTTCGAGTGTGTGCTTGATCATTTGGGGTTCAACTAGCTTGTTGTTGAAGTTGATTTTGGATTCAACATGCAGGAGGATGAGAATATGGTGATGAGGAAGGTGTTCCTAGGAATCATTCATAGATTCACTTGGAGAGGATCATTAATATTTGTAAAGTTTCAATTAAATGGGGACCTTTTCATTGGTCGGAGGAAGAGTGTGTGGATGAGACAGGACGACAAGGTCTTGAGGTACTTACAGGTTTCTTGGCCATGCTCATCAGTATGCAGAATGCCATAAATATCATTGGAAATCCTCATAAGTGCTTATACACTCTTTAATATTGAATGGAGTCTGCACATCAAGTGTTTGATGAAACCTCTTCCTGCCAAGTGTTTCAGAAAACATTTGATAGTCGATTGTCTCTTGAATTGCTTGCATGCTAAGTAATTTTTGAAAATATTGTTATCAAGGAAAATTTTCAGTCGATGGTCAAGTCTCTTAATGGGGATACCATACACTTGTGGGTGAATTCCATTGATTATGTAGAAAATTTAAAGCAACAATTGGAATTTTTAATGGGAGTTCTTGTGGACCATCAATGCCTCATTTTTCAAGGTAAACTATTGGGAGTTAAATATTTATTTTCTAACTATATCTTATACTCTCCACACTAGGGCTCAAATCCTTAGTGATAATTTGGTTTGTTGTGATAAGGCTAGAAGTATAGATGCCCCCCATGAGTGGGCCCCCCTCACAATGAGTCTTTATATGTATTAGCCCTTGCTAACTTATAATTTTCCTGCTAGGTACTCAATTACAAGCTATTGGCACTAGCCTAGGGGTTATAGTGGTAGCCAGTCAGATTTGAACTTGGGCCTCACCTGGTTAATTCCAACTAGTGACTAATTCATTTGTGTTAAAAATAAATAAATAAAAAATCTTGGGAAAGATTCAACTATCCATTTGGTCTTGATATTATGGGGAGTGTTAGCACCATGATTTTCATAGCTAGAGTTAGAGGATTGTCCAAAGTTTTAGAGTCATTCCCTGGTCTTGGGAAGACCAAAGAATTCATAAATGAGTCATAACAAGTGTGTTTTTCATAAAGTCATTGATCAAATAAAGGTAATAGAGAGTTAAGTCATAAGTTGGGTTAAAGGGTTTATTGCCTTTTTCATATAAACACCATCACAAAAAGAAAAGAGTCAAGAGTGTAAAATTCCATCATGTTCAATTTGTAATGGTCCACTTTTCCTAAGTCTTCAATCATATTAAAAAGTGGGAAATTATGTGCTAAGGTTGAGTCATAGGTTAGGGTGAATGTCATGTCAAAAGATATTATAGTTCATCATCACCTTTCATGAGGTCAGAGAAGGGACAATCATGACACTCCATATCATTTGTACCGTTGTAATCTTCAAAAGTGTACCCACTGTGCAAGTTCACTATGCAAATCCCTAACTTGCCTTGAAACATCTTATCACCTTAGATAAGTGATTTCCATTTCAAAATGTCATCCTTTATCCATTCATGAATGAATATTGGCCACCTTTTGTCTTTCTCTATTGCCTCCAAGACCTGTGCATAGTCCATAGCCTCTCCAACAAACTCCAATCTCTTTCGTATGAAAACTCCAGTCGCTACGCAAATGTTGTTTGATTCCAATCACTACGCAAACCCTATGTGTTGTTATTCACTATGCAAACTTGTCACTTTATTTTCTGTTGCGCACTCTCCATTTGTTTCAATCATTGTTCAATATCCTTTATTGGAGCCCATTGAAAGTTATCCTCTGAAATGAATTTGATTTTCATATAACCATCTTTGCTTCATTTGAGCTAAACCCTAGCCATCCTAGTTGTTTTGCAAGCTTGCATGTTGAGCGTGAAGGTTCTTCTATTTTGAGCAATCTGAAATTTACATTTGCAAGGGAGACATCGCAGAACCATGAATCCACAGGGAAAGAAGAAATACAAGGGAGGAAACATTTTTAGATATGAACCCCAAGGGATGACTTTGGTGAACTCATACCCTGCATACAAGGTGTCCTTTGAGCAGGCTAGATGTATGAGATTCTATGAAAAATTTCAGGGGTATAATGTGTAGCTAACCAAGCAGTTTTCTCTTAACTTTAATGGTGTCAGCACAACCATTGCAGGGGCCACTTTTCTAGTATTAGAAGAGACCACATCAGTTGCTACATATATTCATATGCATGCAGAGAAGTGGTTTAAAGGTATGCCCTTAGATCCTTCATTTTATATTGATTTTCTCAAACCTAAATACATAAATCAGAAGATTGGTGCCACCATCCCAAGGGAATATGTTTTGGAACCTTATGAGAATCTTTTGAGGGTAATCCATAAACACTTTACTTGTGAGGATAGGTTTGATAGGGTATATCAATACCACATAAGGCTCCTTATGCATTTTACAGGGAAAATCCCCCTAAACTTACCCTTCTACCTATATAGAAGCTTGGGAGAAATGGCAGACGGAGTCCACTCCAGAGTTGACCAGCTAAAGAGTATCCTATTCCACTTTTCCTTGGTGAAATTGTTGGTGGTTGAAGATCTTAGAAATTTAAATATGGACTGGGATTCCTTCGTGACCTCAACAAACATTTCCCTTGACCCTAAAGAAGATACCCCCTTGTCTGTTGAGAAATCAACATCTCATAGTTTAGGGGTCAAAGAAGGAGGTGTTGCTTGAAGAGGGAAAGGAAAAGAGATTGAGAATCCATCACCCATTCAGTCAGTGTTGAAGAAAAGAAGAAAAATACAATTCACTGATGAACCTAAGGAGACACAGGATCCCAGTAAACCACTCACCAGGTCATCTTCTAGGAGGTTTCCCATACCCATAGTTCAGACATAGTTTGTTGAATTTACAACCCATGAGATGAATGAGGAGAAAGTGAAACCAGGGGAGAAAGATTTAGATGTCAAAGAGATGCAACAACAACTCAAGAAATCTCAGCATATTATAGATTAATTCTACCAGGAGAACATGGAATTGAAAAGGAAACTAACAAAGAAGACTCATGAAGCACAAACACCACAAAGCAAAGAAAGTCCTATGTAAGAAATGTCAAAGGTAATTAATATCAGGAAAATCCCTGAGACTAAAGTTGCATCCAAACCCACATCACCTCTAACAAGGTCCTCATCCAAGAAGAGTAGTCTAGACATACAAGGAAAGCAAACAATAAGTCAGAAATATCCTACTTCGCCCACGAAAGGAGAAAAGAACATAATATTGTCGAATAAGCAACTAAGAGAAGCTCAAGATGAAATCATTAAGCTCAGGGAAGAAAGGAGTTTATCATATGACAGAGCCATGAGACATTTTAAAGAATGCATACCAGCTAGAGAAAATGCATGTGCAACCCTTTCTAATGCTCAGTCAAAGTTGGAGAGGAATGCAAACTTGTTGAGGCAGGTGGGAAATTTAAAGAGACAGAACCTTTCATTGAGAAAAGAAAACAGGGCATTAAGGTTACAAGTGAAATTGGATGAAGAAGCCAAGGACATGCTAAATCTCCTTGCTGAAGTTGCACAAATATGAGTGAGGAAGCCCTATTTTTGTCCTTTTTGGGTATGGAACCATGTCCAAGTTTTTTTTACATCATCAAAGTTGTGGTAAATATGCATTTGATTTTGATGAGGGTTTGTTTCACCAAGGTGAATACTTGATGTCCACAGTCTGTTGTTTTAATCAATAAATAGTCATACACAAAACTCGTGTAGCGAATATTCGCTACGCAAATGTTGTAAGCTCACCTGATCAGAAAGGAGGATATGTGATGAAAGGAATACAAGTTTTGATGAAGATAAATGGTTCCCAGCCTTTGCTTCCACCTAGATTCGCACAGGAAACCTCAACATGGACATTCGCTATGCAAAGTCGCTACGCAAATGTTGTAGTCAACACTTGTGCAGAAGTAACCAAAATTCGCTACGCAAGGGTGATAGAGTTGTCCAACAATGCACATGATGACTCGAGGTGCCCCTAGATGGACCTAATGACTCATCACAATCATATGGTCTAATTTTTCTCAAATATCTATGATTGTAAAGGATATTTTGGTTATGTTATGATTGGCAAAATCAGATTTTCTATTTTTAGTAAATATTGTTGAAGTTGTTGTTCTCTTTGAAAGAAACCAGATCCATCATTCTAGGATGTAGTATTTCGACACTTAGCAACTAAGTGTATCCTTAGTTATATATATATATATATATATATATA
>JZKD02S2414293.1:176155-206620 GCA_000966675.3 Picea glauca
ATAGACCCTAGAGTGGTAGAAAGTTTGCATTTGATAAGAAGCAAACATGAAAAGTCTTGGTTAGTGCAGCTAGCTACAGGAACCAAGAGGAAATTCATGGAGTTAGTCAAGTCCTATCCTATAGACATGAATGGACTGAGCATGAACGCCGATTTGAACATTCTGTCGTTAGACTCTTATGACTATCTAATTGGGATGGACTGGTTGGAATAACACCATGCCATCTTGGACTGTCAGAGCAAGGCATTCAATTACTTAGATTAAGAAGGGAATCAGAGAGTCATCCAAGGAATTCCTAGAGTTGTTACTGTTAGAGAAATCTCAGCAATGCAGCTAAAGAAGTGCTACAGAAAAGGCTGTCAATTATTTGCAGCCCATGTGGGGGAAACGCCTAAGGATAAGGTGTCAAGTATCAAGGATCACGAGGTACTTAAAGAGTTTGAAGATGTATTCCAGGAAGTACCTGGACTACCTCTGAAAAGGAATATTGATTTCTCTATGAACTTGATTCTTGGAGCAACTCCAATGTCAAAGGCTCTGTACAAGATGAGTGCGCCAGAACTGAAAGAGTTGTAGCTACAGCTTGAAGAACTTCTGAAGAAGGGGTATATACGCCCAAGCATGTCACCTTGGGGTGCCTCGGTCCTATTCGTAAAGAAGAAGGATGGAACGCTGAGATTGTGCATCGATTTCAGGAAATTGAACAAAGTAATGGTGAAGAACAAGTATCCTCTGCCAAGGATTGATGATCTCTTTGATCAGTTGAAGGATGCAAAGATCTTTTCGAAAATAGATCTAAGATCGGGATATCACCAAGTAAGAATAAAAGATGAAGACATCAACAAGACTGCCTTTAGAACAAGGTATGGTCATTACGAGTTCACAATGGTGTTGTTTGGACTGTCAAATGCACCCACTATTTTTATGAGCTTGATCAATGGAGTATTCAAGGACTATCTAGACAAGTTTGTCATCCTCTTCCTGGATGACATTCTGGTGTATTCCAGGACCGAAGAAGAACACAAACAACATCCAAGGATGGTGTTGTAGGTGCTAAGAGAGCACCAACTGTATGCTAAGCTAAGCAAGTGCTCGTTTTATCAGGAACAGATCCATTACTTGGGACATATTATCTCAAAGGATGGGATAGTGATAGACCTTGAGAAGATTGAATCCATTAGAGAATGGTCAGCGCCAAGGAACGTAACAGAAGTTATAGCCTTCATGGGATTGGCTGGTTATTATAGAAGGTTCATCGCAGGGTTTTCCAAGATATCTCACCCTATCACTTCCTTACAAAGAAAGGGGAAACAGTTTCACTAGATAGAGGGATGTGATGAAAGTTTCCAATGATTGAAGTAGTTGTTAAGCAGTGTTCCAATCCTGAGGATTGCATATCCAAATGAAGATTTCATAGTATGCGTTGATGCATGCAATGAAGTACTGGGAGGGGTCCTCAGTCAGAACGGATTCATAATTTTCTATGAGTCCAGGAAATTAAAAGAGCACGAGAAGAACTATGCAACCCGTGACTTGGAGTTGGTAGCCATAGTTCATGCTCTAAAGAAATGGAGGCATTACCTCATGGGAAGGAGGTTTGAACTCAGAACAAACCATAACAGTCTAAATTATTTGTTTGATCAGCCAACCTTAAACGCTAGACAAAGTAGGTGGCTGGAATTTCTGTGTGAGTGTGACTTTGAGATCAAGCATATCAAAGGAAAGGAGAATAAAGTGGTTGATGCACTCAATAGGAGGGTGCATGAATTACATGCTACAACCATTAGCATGTATTAGACTGATATTAAAAGCAGAATTCTGGAGGTTGCAAATGCAGATCTGCAGTACAGAGAATTGGTAGCCAAGCTACAACACGGTAAGATGCCATAGAAGATGGAAATTTATAAATTGGAAACAGATGGAATACTGTTGTACAAGAACAAAAATTTTGTACCCAATGTCCAGTGCTTGAAAAAGATGATTTTGCAGGAGATGCATAATGTGCCTTATGCAGGCACATTATTCAAGATCCATTACTTTTGTCCAGGTATGAAGAGAGAGATCGCTGAATACATCGCTAGATGTATGGAGTGCCAGAAAGTTAAAGCTGAGCATAGGCACCCAACAGGGTTGCTGCAACCTTTACCCATTCCTGAGTGGAAGTGGAAAGCAGTAATGATGGATTTTATTATGGGATTGCCCAGAACAACCAAGCTACATGATTCGATCATGGTGGTGGTGGACAAGCTTACAAAAGCTACCCATTTTATTCCACTGAAAACTACTCACAAGGCAATAGATGTTGCTGATATTTTCATAAGGGACATACTAAGAATGTATGTGATGGACAAACCATCAAGATGGGAAGACTACCTGCACTTGGTAGAATTTGCCTACAACAATGGGTATCATGCATCGTTGAAGATAAGCCCATTTGAAGAACTTTATGGAAGAAAGTGCAATACTCCAATGAGTTGGGATAATCCAACTAATAGAATAGTAGTTGGGCCAGAGTTGCTCAAGGAGATGGAGGACCAAATGATAAAAATTAAGCAGAATTTGAAAGCTGCCCAAGACAAGCAGAAAAGTTATGTTGATAATAACAGAACCCACAGAGAGTTCAAAGTGGGTGATCATGTTTTCCTAAAATTGAAAGCTAACAAGAGTTCCCTGAAGCTGGGAAGTTGCGCCAAGTTGGCAGCCAGATTTTGTGGGCCATTTGAAATCCTGGAAAGGATTGTGCTAGTTGCATATATGCTTGCATTAACTGCATCCATGATTGTACATAATGTGTTCCATGTTTCATTTCTTAAGAAATATATACCGGATGCTAATCATGTTATCGATTGGAATGTGATTCACGTGGAACAAGAAGGTGTCCTGCAAGTGCATCCTGTGTGCATATTGGACAGGAAAAACAAACAGCTCTAGAATCAAGCTATAGGGCTTGTAACCTGATACGGTCCTGAGGACATGACATGGGAGCATGAATATGTTATGCGGGAAGAGTATCCGCATCTTTTTGAAAAAATTTAAAAGCTTGCAGATGCAGTGTAATGTCGCACTAAGGACAGTGCAAAAATAAGGGGAGGGAATTGTAATGTCCCCAAGACCGAGCCCTGTTGTAAATCATGTCTATGAAGTATAAATCTTGCATTATGAATTGTAATTATGTTTTATAGGCTAGTGAGCCAAGTCATATAAGCTAGTGGGCTTATGTGTTATTAGGCTAGGGAGCCTAAGTGTTGAAGGCCAGGAGCTTGATTTTTTGTACATGTAATTATGCACAGTATTAATACAAAACATCTCTATGTGCGGACCGACCATGATGAATGAGTGATGGGGGACTAAGCATCCACAAATCCTGGGTAAGGGAGAGGGGGCTGAGAGGTTGGAAGAGAGGCTAAGTTGAGGGGGCTTAAACCCTTGAGAATAATATTAAATTATTACTATTCCAAAGATGTGTAAATGTGATGTTTTATCCTAAGTTCTTTGGAAGGACGAGTGACTTCCAAATGGGAAGGAAGAAGCTTCATGGGTGACAAGTGTCAACCCAAGCGCATGCAGTTAAAACTATTCAGTTGAGCCATGATGGGGGTTCCTCCTCCATTCTACCATCGACTGTCTGAACTGGGAATCCTGTATGACCTCTGCAAGAATACCCTCATGCAACTCTGAAACCAAAAAGGCCTATGTTGATTTATGGAGGACCCAGTACACCCTCTGTCAAAACCGTCGAGTTTGTGTTCGACCTTCGCATGGATTTCTTATCACACATCCCCGAAACCCAGAACCGTGAGTCTGTTCTGGAAAACCGAATGTCCCGTAATTATTGATCCTGGTTGGGTTGAAGCGTCTGTCTGTCATCTGTTTGGGAAACCCGTGTTTGTTATCCCAGTTGACTGTGGCAGCCACGTAGTTCTTGGTTGGGTGTGGTTTGCTGCTGTTGTATGTTCGTTGTTGAGCCTTGTTGTTTTTCTTCTTTGTACAGGAATGAGATTAAGGAAACCGGTTGTATGACCTGTGTGTAACCTCTCTCCAGGTGAGGGAGGTGATTGTTGTTGAAGAGGTAGGTTTTACCAAGCCTATGAGCGACTCTCTCCAGGTGAGAGAGTGCGTGGAGGAAGGAGAGAGCTCCTGGAAGGAACCCTGTAGCTGCCACAAAGCTCAGAGATTTCCAGTTCGGTCTTTTGATGAAGCCTAAGGCAAGGGAGGTTAGCAGCTAAATGACTATCTAGGTGACAGAGAAGGTGTATGCTCCTGGGGTGGGACAGACATGTGGGGAAGGAGAGTCTATGGGCAGTGGGCATAAGTGGTTCCTGGGAGAGAATCCTCCTTCTTTTACGTGTATTCTTCCTGTAAACCTTACCTAGCTTAGGATTCCTTACCCGATGGAGCTTACTCCCAGCTTGGGGGTGACCTACTGCTGAGAGTGATGAGCAGCGTGGTCTAAGGCTGGGAGGTTTGTGGAAGGTCTACACGCAGTTGGCGGTGCGTGACAGTTTCAAAGATAAGTGTCACTATGTTTTATAATTATGTAATTAATTAAATTGCATACCTGTGATTCTTGCAATGTTATCACGTATTTTGTTGTGCATATGAATTATTGTTATTTCCATTAACTCTGAAATGCTAGCAGTAATTCTGTGTTTAACTGTAATTAAGCATTTTAAATTCATTAGAATGCATAATGTGTTCTAGAAGTGTTTTTCCGCGTAGTAGCGTTGGCTCGACCGTGGGGTTGATGGCTGGGGGTGTTACATTTGTTGTTGTTGTTGTTGAATATGGCCTTGGAGAGCATGCTAAAAAAAACTCTTTTCACACAAGAAAAAATTTTTGCTTCTCGATGACAACAAGGGTTAGATCTCGGTTAGCTTACCTGGAAGATGCACCTTTTCCTATCTGTTTCTGATTTTTTGAGATCGCACAGGGCGCGGGGAAAAGATCATACGCAGATATAAAAGAGTAGCAACTCAGAAATAAAAAATACAAAACCGAAATAAAACCAAAATACTTCTCTGCAAAAAATTTAAAAAATGTGTATTCAAACTTTATACCTCCGGATCTGACTGTAATGGTCGTATCTTGGGCAAACGGAAACCTTTTCAAGTGAAATGAAAAGTGTTCCTGACTGAAAAGAGTGATCTAGATGCAATGGAACAGTTCTCTCATCCTAGAAATTTATGGAATGACATAAAATGGAGATGAGTCAACTCGGCTTCACGATCTCGATCTACAACAGGAGCGGATCTTCAAACAGGCTCTGATACCATGTTCGACAACACAGGTATTACAACATAGGATGAACACATTCAGTAAACACTCACATAACCAGATCAAATATCAACACACCAATGTTTTCACGTGGTAAAACCCCTGCGGGGAAACATCCATGGCCCCAGCCAACGCGACCACTTGGAGCAGTTTATTAATGCAAAAAAAAATATTACAGGGAGATTTTACAAGAGAGTTTCTCACATTCGATCATCGAAAAATGACCCTCCATGCTCTTTAAATAGATATAATGGACCAATCATGTGTTAATCCATGGATCATTGGTCATTAAGATCGAGGAGAGTATGAACCGTCAGATCACTCTATGTCGGGAACATATCGTGATTGTCGGATTTCCTAACTACAAATGCATACTAAAGAAACACACTAGAAAACACACTTTTACCTAATGACACAATAGACCAAGTAGATCTTAACTAACTCCTAAGTGTCTAAATATCCTAGCATTAATCCTTCATTAACATGTGTAGGGATTCTTCTTGAAGGTCATATTCTAGAGGGAAATATGACAGTTTCTCTCTTCAATTTCTATGGTCCTTGTACATAGAGAAAATCCTTTTGGGAGGTTCTAGTCACAAGTGGCTTGTTAGCTACAAAAAATATAATTTTTGTTGGGGATCTCAATTTTACTATGTTGGCGAGTGAAGTTTGGGGTTCAAAAGCCAAACTAGATCCCCTTGTTAGAATATAATGGATGTCCTCATTTAACCATAGACAATATCACTATTGTCACCCAACCATAGGCCGAAGCCACCCCCGAGCACCTTAACCTTGACAAAGAATCATTCTGGAAGCAAACCCTAGGCTAGATAGCATAAACAAGATAGCGCACCTCTCTCCAAGGATAGCGCACCAAAACTAGCAAACTGCCTCTTATATTTATACTAAAACTGGCAAACTGCCCGGGCCAACTTCTCATTCTGGGTGCCTATTTACTTAGTATATAATATTTCCTTTAGTCGAATTCTTCTCTTGGAGGAGAATAACCTAATACAAATTATTCTCTTGAGTTAACTTGTCTTCTATGGTTATTAGCCAACTAATTAGGGTTTCTTCTTGCTTCCTAGAATATTCTATTCTCGTCAAGTTTACATGTGGAGGTAAATACCTCCCGTAGCTACCATAATGTCAACACTCCCTCCTAGCTAGGGAGGTATTTGAAGGTAATGGTATTGAGAAAAAACATACCATTCACCTGGTAGCATCAACATAGTCATCTAGACTATCTCATGATTAGATCATCAGTGCCATCATCACTATCAGTGTCATTAGCTGCATCATCTCTCGGAACCATACTCCATCTGAGTAATCATACATGATGTTGGATAAGTCACTCACTCCACAGAGTGACACAAGAGCCATTCTTCTAATCCAGACATATGTCCTAGAAGAATAAATGTTCTGAACCATTTTCCGTCTGGGAAATATCTATCCACTGATCATCCATCTAGCTGATAATCATTTCCAACACTTCTGATAGTATTCAAGGCAATCGGAACAATGTCATTCAATAGAATACAACTGTGTATATCCATAGTAGTACACAACTACAATCCAATAGTACACTGCCACACCAAGTAGCACACAGATACTCTTGATCAATGACATATAGTCACAATCAGTGGAACACATCCACTACAGTAGTATACATCTATTGTCTGGAGACATATGGTCTCCATAACAATCATATCATCAACCTGCACAGAAAAAAATTTGTTATGATATATCAACTGAATCATCTGGGCCATTCTTCCACTCACATCTGTGAGATCTAGAAGAGCATTTGCCCTAAGAAAGTAAAACATCAACAATGAGCTATATGGACTATTCTTCTCAAGCAAGGAAGAATAATTGTCCCTATTTCTGAGCCTAGACCATTCACCTATATGGGCCATTCCTCTGGAACTAAACAAAGTGCAACCTAGAGAGAATGAGTCTGCCTTAGGGAATGTCTGTCCTTGATTACTGAACCTGAACCATCCACCTATCTGGGCCATTCCTCCGGCACTAAACAAAGTGAAACTTGGAGAGAATGAATATGCCCTAGGGAATGAATGTCCAGACCATTTCCTAAGGAAATGATTGTCCTGCACCGACCTCCAAACAAACCATTATTCGAAACTGCTCACAAATATGAGCTTCGAAAGAATGATTGTCCAGTGAGGTGGACCAGTCTTCTTGACCACTACTAAGAGTGATCGTCAAGAAGAGAGACTGTCCTAGACCATTCCCTTATTTAACCACAAGGGGAATCATTTTCTATGGTACACCAACAATCCATCGAACCATTTTCATTACGAAAATGACCGTTCAATCTGGACCATTTTCCGAACTGGAAAATGCTTGTCCATCAGAAATCTCAAACCACTTTCCGAACTGGAAAGGAACTGCTCATCCTGGACCATTTTTCAAACTAAAAAATGACTCTCCATAAATCAATAACACATCAGTGCTCCCTCCCAACCTGGGAGTCATATCTTCCTTTTTCAATAAGGAAGTTGTCTCCACAAGCTCCATCTTGAGTACACAAACTCTTTCATCTTGGACAGAGGCTCTACCAAAATGTCTGCTTATCTGCTCATCTGTGGAGATATATATTGGAGATCCACTTTCTCTTTTCTGGACTTCATCACGGAGAATGTAATGCTTGATATCAATGTACTTCGGTCTTTCTGGAACACTGGTTTTCTGAAGGCTTCATATAGCTCTAATCATCATAGTTGAATTCAGATCTTTTGTTTCCTGCTAGCTCATAACATCGTGGAAAGGGTCAAACTTGGAACAAATCCAAGTGGTACTTCTTCTGTCATCATGAGAGCTTTGTCATGGATTGGAAATCCATCATCCTTGAGTTATGAGTAACCATTCTGATACAATATCTTTGTTTATAGAAAGTTTTCACCACGCTTCTGATGTGCATTGGAGGTTCTCCACCAAGTTGTCTTCTTTCATCTGCATACAAGGTTCTCTTTCTGGTATACCTCAAAGCCTTGAGGTTTCTTTTCATATGCTTATTTATTCAATTATTTTGGAGAACAGTATTTGCATTCATCTAATGTAAACTCCAAACCATGGATATTGCAGATGATATAATGGCTCATGTAGAAGTATGTTTGGTTTACTAAAACAAACAATAATCATAGTCTTCTCCCTCCATATGGGAGAACTTCTAATTTTGGATATCACAATACTTTCATTTATAAGTCTTCCATACACTGTTCTTTATCACAACTTCTAGTTCCTCTTCTTGATTTCTTTTAGTGAGTTCATATCAGTTTGATAGTCTTGTGATTCTCGATACAATGATTGGTTGTTCTAGATTTTCTTTCTTTCTTGGAATCTTCATGTTTCTCTTTAGATCTTGGGTCCATGGAGTTTTCTATAGATTCCATGCCCTAAAGATTCCACTACTTTCTTTCATCATAGGATCATGGATGTGGATGGACAACCATGGATACTTTAAGGCTTCTTTTCGAAGAAGACTTCTTTTAAAGTCAAACTGAACACATGTTGCTTTTCATGGTTGCTATCATGGATAGATACTTCATCAACTTCAATGGATCATATTATTTAGGATTAGCTCCCTCCTAATCCTTGCTTCATGAATGAATGCATGCTCTTCTTTTGGAAATATATAATCAACTCCCTCCATCTAGGAGAGTCCATGCTTCTGTTTGCATCTGTATTGCCTTCTGCAAAGTGTCACAAATCATTTTCCAATTTCCTCTTAATTGCTAACTTCTTTATGTCTTTACTTCTTCTAGGTTTCTTCAAGATTGATTTTGATTCCAACTTATCTTGCAATTGTTACTTATGTAATAGCTTCCACATGAGTTGTTACCAGGGGTTGTTGATGTACTTCATCCTTTCATGTGTATTGTCTGACTTGTATTCATTGTGATATCAATCCTTATCTTGTTGTTCTTCCATAGGTATAGTTTCTCTTGGAACATATTATCTTCTAGGAAATAGATATGCAAGATATGTACAGAAAACATGGTATGTACAAGAACTATGAGGAGTATTGTTACCTTATCTTAGAAGAAGAAGTTTGTTTCATCATGTTTAGTCTTCTTTGAAGGTTCCTTTTCTTCAGAAACTGAAGCTTCATGTGTCTCCTTCCTTTTCATTAGCTCGGGACAATGATTCTTGTAGTGACCATATTTTCAACAGTTGAAGCATTGTATTTCTGACATATCTTTCTCTTGATTTGGCTTCTTCCTGGAGCCAAAATTCCTTTTATTCCTGAAATTCTTGAAGCTTGTTGTGAAAGCTTGATCATCGTATTTCTTTTGGGGTTTCTCTTTTGCATTGATCCTTGATTCTTCTTGTGCACACCAAGTCCAGAGTTCTTCAAATGTAGAATACTCCTTCCTTGTGTTCATGCTTGCGGCAAATGCATCCCATGTTTTGGGAAGACCATTCAGTACTATGTTTACCAATTCCTTCTCTGAAATGATCTCTTAAATAACTTGTAGTTGATATCTTAATTGAGAGATTCTCACAAAGTATGATGTTATGTTGTCATTATCATTCATCTTCATGTCACAGAGCTCATTCTTCAGACTCATTACTTGTCCAATGTTTCTGACTGAGAAGAGGTTTGTTAGGGAATCATACATCTTCTTAGATGAGTCAAGATTGGAGATGTAGGGTATCAGTGGTCTTTTATAGAGTCCACTATGATACTCATGGAATTGATGTCACTGTCTCTGAACTTCTCCATAACTACAACGTTTTGCGGTTCCTTCTCTTTTCCTTCTTCAAACTCTGGTTCCACGATCTTTCCTTTCACGATATCCAACACTTTATTCTTAGCAAGGATGAGGTCAATCCTTCTCTTCCATGCTATGAAGTTAGAAGCCCCATCTAACTTGTTTCTGACTTCATAGAGTAAGTCATGGTTTCTTTGACTTGGTCAACCCTAGATTTGACCAAAAACTCAAACTTGACATCTTGGCTTGTTGAGAGTACTAGGAGATGCACTAGGCTAGGGCACACTAGTCTATCCGAAAATTAGGTCAATCCCTTCACTTAAGGTGCCTCAACAAGAGGATTAGGGTTTCTACAACTACACATGCTAGTAACCCTAGCGACAATGCTTTAGTAACTGCTTCTGCTAGAAACCCTAGTGGCAGTTCTTCAACGATCTTAGTATCCTTATGGCTATGCTCCCTTCCAGTGGTTAGACTGAATGAAGGAGGTGTGGGCCCATAACCTGTTATAATATAATGGATATGCTCATTTAATCATAGACAATATCACTATTGTCACCCAATCATAGGCCGAAGCCACCCCCGAGCACCTTAACCTTGACAAAGAATCATTCCAGAAGAAAACCCTAGGCTATATAGACTAAACAAGATAGCACACCTCTCTCCAAGCATAGCGCACCAAACAGGAGTAACAAGAGCTGATCATAGAGTCCAAATTATAACCAAGAGAGAGTCTAGGCTAAAATCGAAATCTGCTAGCTACAACAGCTGCAACGACAGCTCTCCTCCAAACTTGTGCACAAATTGGCCAACTGCAGTGCACACAAGTGTTTCTTTTGCAGTTCTAAGAATGCCTACCAAAATGAAGACCGACCTCCTATATTTATACTAAAATTGGAAAAATGCCTGGGCCGACTTCTCATTCTGGGTGCCTATTTACTTAGTATATAATATTTCATTTAACCGACTTCTTCTCTTGGAGGCTAATAACCTAATACAAATTATCCTCTTGAGCCAACTTGTCTTTTAGGGTTATTAGCCAACTAATTAGGGTTTCTTCTTGCTTCCCAAAATATTATATTCTTGTCAGGTTTACACGTGGAGGTAAATACCTCCCGCAGCTACCATAATATCAACACCCCTGACTGATTTCTTCAAAGGAATCTTTCAGGATTCGGGCCTGGTAAATATTGCTCCTATTGAGTTTGTTCCCACCTAGCACAATGGAAGAGAAGGGTTAGAGAGCATAACAAAAAGACTGGACATATTTTACATGTTGGAAGATCTAGTTTCCTCAATCGGGACGTATACATCTTGGGTATCATATCCTTTCTTCTCAGATCAGGTATCAATTGTGTTGCAATTCGAGTATGGAAAAAGGAGGATAGCTTACCCATTCAAATTAAACCCTATATGGATGGAAGAGAATGGATTTAGTGAGATTGTAGAAACAGTGTGGAAATCCAATGAATTCAACTTTGAACCTTCAATAATGAAAATATTAGTAGGGAAACTCAAAGTCTTAAAGCACAAAGTCATTGGATGGGAGAAATTAAAAAAAAAAACTGAGATTGCATGAGTTAGAATCTGTTGAGGAGGAATTAGAGAAATCCTACGCAACAAAAATAAGTGGGATGGACCAGAGGGATATTAACATCCACATCAAAGAGTTGGAAGGAAAAAGACAGAAATACCTCTTAGATGAAGAAGAAACATGGAGGCAAAAAAGCAGGTCCATTTGGCTACAACATGGTGATCGTAACAAAAATTTATTTCATCATTATGCTAGTCACAAAAAAAATAAAAATGCAATTTGGGAGATCAAGGATGAACTAGGAATAAGTCACACTGGACAAGAAGATATTGAGTTGGACATAGTGAGATATTTCAAATATTTCCAAGTGGATACATGGCATAATACAATTATAGATCAGGTGACTGTTGTGCAACATTACCCCAGTTTCTTCTCCAAAAGAGATGTCCTTGAGCTAGAAAAACCCTGCACTGCAGAAGAAATCAACGAGGTGTTGAAGAGTTTTGCAAAGGACAAGAGTCTCGAACCAGACATATGGATGGTGGAATTCTTTCTCAAGTTCATAGACACAATAGGCAAAGATGTGTTGGAAGTAGTGGAAGAGTCAAGGTGCTTGGGTTCAATGGAAAATTCCTTAAATTCGGCTTTTCTAGATTTAATCCCGAAGGTGGACAAGCCCACAAGCTTTGGGGACTTTAGACCCATAGCTCTTCGCAACCTAGCCTACAAAATTACTGCAAAACTCATAGAATTAAGACTGGAACCGATACTGTCCAAGGCCTTATCAATAGAGCAGTTCGGGTTTTTAAAGGGAAGGCAAATTTTGGATGTTATGGGTGTATCAAAAGAATGCTTACACAACATAAAGGAAAAAAATTTGAAAGATTTAGTATTAAAGCTAGATATGCAGAAAGATTATAATTGCATAAATAGGGATTTTCTAAGATTAGTTTTATTAAAGACTAGCATTGGACTTGAGTCAACAAATTGGATAATGAGTTGTATAACCACTCCATCGTTCACGATCCTGGTAAATGGTGCACCTACCTCTTTTTTCAAAGGTGGGTGAGGGCTAAGAAAAGGATGCCCCTTATCTCCTTTTCTCTTTATCCTAGTCATGGAGGGACTTAGTCTCATGCTCAAGCAGGTATAATTGGAGGGAAAAATATTGGGAGTAAAGACCTCAAGACTCCTCAAGATCATTCACCTTTTGTTCGTGGACAACATCTTGATTATGAACAAAGCCAGGGTAGCCGATTAGGAGGCGATAGCTTCTGTTCTTTTTGTTTTATGCAAAGAGTTTGGGCTAGTCATAAACCCACTCAAATCAGCTATTCACTACCTAGGTATTGATGACTCTGAACTAGATTCTTTCAAATAACTTTTTTCCCTTTAATTATGTGGATTTGGACACAGGTTTTTGTTATCTAGGATACTTCCTCAAGCCAACAAACTATAGGGTAGAGGACTAGAGATGGATTCTTCAAAAATTTGAAAAAAGGATTGGGACTTGGTTTCATCGATGGCTGTCGTTGGGGGGGAGATATGTACTGGTCAAAACAGTATTAGAAAGTCTTCCGGTGTATTGGTTGGTGATAAAAAATGTACCAATATCAATTCTTAACATATTTAGGATATTGATGTATAGATTCTTGTGGTCAGGCTACAGAGATTTGGATTGTATTCATCTCTGTAAATGGGAAGATTTGTCAAATCCCAAAGCATATGGAGGTTGGGGATTCAAACACTTGACTTGGTTTAGCAAAGAATTGGAAAAAAATACCCTTTGGCACATTTTAATGAAGGACGGGCTATGGAACAAGGTAATTCTAGATAAATACATGCAGTCATCCTCGGTGATATCTTGGTTAAGAAGACTTGAGTTGAAAACATTAAAAATTTCAAGCACCTAAAGATGTCTTGTCAAATCCGTCAATGTAGTCGCACACTAGACTGCCTGGAAACCAGGAGAAAGGGTACTAATTCCACTAGGAGAAGATTCAATTCTCAGGCTAGGAAATTGTTCTAGGTTATCAAGAGGACTCACAGAGACTCTAAGGTTACAAGGTTTCTATTTCCTTTGGTGCAGATAGGAGCAACCAGTGGAAACCGTCCTGAGAAATGGGTTTGATCTGTCTGGATGCGGATGAATGGGAGGTATTTCGCAGAGCACTAATCCATGAAGGAATCATCATGACAGACACCCCATATGAGTTAATATGGATAAGGAATGTATCCACAGGAGCTATGTCAGCAAAAAATGCTTATGACACTATAATGTCGAAGATATGGTCACGAAGTTTCAAACGATGGTACAATTCATTATGGAATTGGGATTTAACTCACAAACTCAAACTATTCACTTGGTTGTTGTTGGAGAATAGGATTCTCACTTGGGAGAACCTTGAAAGAAGAGGATGACAGGGTTTGGGTATTTGTTCCCTTTGCAAAAATGACTTTGACACGACTCAACACATGATGATTGATTGCACGTTTTCTCAACAAGTTTGGAAAGAGACAATGACAATGATAAAGAAAAATTTTGTATGGTCAGGTAGGGATCTGAAAAAAAATTTAAGGATTGGTGCGACAAACATCCACCTTGGCATATGCTACCTGCTATTATTTGCTGGAAATTTTGGCTAAAAAGGAACATAGTGTTGTTTGAGGAAGGAAACACCGCAATAGCCTCGATAATCTACAAGATCATGGGATGGCTTGGGGGACCTAAAAAGAAATATCAATCTACAATAAAAACAAAACTGCCTCCAAAGATACAAGTGGGAAGACTAGTAGGATGGTTTGGCGGGACAACACAAAGAAATGGACAGATGAGTAGAGCAGGGGGAGCAATCGGGGTTGATATCCAAACAAATTACATGTGGTTATTGAATTGTGGTCTAGGAACAAATACCAGAGAAGAATTATTAGGAGTGTGGGAATTATTTACTTTGGTTATTCATCTTCACATTTATGATCTTCAAGTTATTGGTGATTCAAATATTGTGATAGACTGGCTGAAAGGATTAAATGGTATACAGGTTTTGGGTTTGAACTTTTGGAAAGAACGGATTGTGGCACTCTTTCTAGAATTATCTGCATTAAACTATCAACATACATATAGATAATTCAACCAAGAAGCATACGAGCTTTCGAAACAAGCTATGGAACTTCAAGAAAAAAGTTTTAAATATTTTCATATGGAGGATGGAAAATAAGGACGACCTCGTTACATTACTATTTTTTAACGAGTTTTCTTCAGTTTGTGTTATTCAAATTTTTGTTTTTAGTTGGTGTTCGAATAGGGAAGTTGTATGGACAATTCAGTTTCCATTTCTCCGTAGGCTTAGGCAGCACTTGCAGATTTTTTTGATAGGATGTTAATGAGAATGAATGATCCCCCATAGCTCTAGGGGCATGCCGAAACTTGCAGATTTATGTCTATTTGGGAAAATAGGTTCATCATTGTAAAAATTTGTACTTGGTAAACAACTTTATGTATAATATATATGTGTAATTTTTCATGTGAAAAAAATGTACTCAAGTATAAATACATGCTATGTATTCCTTTACAACATTATTATTTAAAAAAAACCTTAATCATGTGTTGAGATATCTAAATATGCTTTAAATAATGTATTTTTTTTTTTAAATTCGAAATAAAATTAAATTTGGAATATGGATGCATGGAGTTGGGTGATGATGGTGAAGGGAAATCATAGGGTTTTCCAAGTTATGGATAACAACACCATCACATAAGTTATGGTGGGGATCACTTGCATTAATTTCTTTGAATGTGTGCTTGATCATTTGCGATTTAAATAGCTTTTTGTTCAAGTTGATTCGAGATTCGACATGCATGAGGATGAGAATCTTGTGATGGTGAAGGTGTGCTTAGGCATCATTCATAGACTCACTTGGAGAGGAGCATTACTCTTTGTAAAGTTTCAATTATATGGGGAGATTTTCATTGGTTAGAAGAAGAGTGTGTGGATGAGACATGACGATGAGGTCTTGAGCTACTTACAGGTTTCTTGGACATGGTCATTAGTATACAAAATGGAATATCTATCATTGGAAATCCCCATAAGCACTTATACACCCTTCAATACCATTTGGAATCTACACATCGAGTGTTTGATGGAATCTCTTTGTGCCAAGTATATGAAAAAACACTTGATAGTCGAGTGTTTGTTGATGCATGTAGCATCAGACATGTACTTCCACATCATCATGTGTCTAGCATGTGGAAGTCATCGAAATCCTTCTAAGTGTGAGACTTTACTTCAGTTAATGTAATTATTACAGTAAAGTTCTTTTATTAGTGAGTTGAGTTTTATTTAAGGAAAATGCTAAAAGTACGTAGCATGTAATTAATAGCCATTCATCTCAAGTTAGGTGAGAAGTAATCTTAGTTATCAATCACTTTGGAGATTAGGGTTAGGTTATAGCTCAATCTTATAAAAGAGAATCTAGGGTAAAGAAGAAGACACTTTTTTGTGAGATACCAAGGTCAAACTTTGATGAAAGACGAAGGTGGGACTTTTACACAAAGAAGAAAAGAAGGAATTTTGCTAGTCTGGAGTTGGTTGAGAGTGTAGAAGCAAAGAAGGACTTTTTATTACAAAAGAGTGAAGAGATCTCACTGATTGGGTTAAGATATTTCATCCAAGTGTTGATGTAGAGAGGGTTGGATCACAAAGGAATGTGATTCAAGATCTTGGATAGGTGGAGAAGGATTTCCATCTCAAGATCATATAGGTCAAGGAGAAGAGAGTGTAGAGGAATCCGCAGGTAGGTTTCAACTGGCACAATCCATAGGAAAGTGTAGCACTGTACGAAAGTTTCCACACAATATTTATATAAATTTATGCAGGTGCCAATAGAGATAGGCACATATATGCAGGCATGACAAAGGGAATGCATGTACACCTCGAAAAGAGTGTTGATCAAGGGCCATACAACAAAACAAACTATGCGAAGTTTGTTTGTAGTTGTATTTCTCTCAGTTGGCCATTATCCATGTTACGAGAACCCTGATTTGACCTTAATAAAAGAATCTAAGTACTGGTTTTCCCTCAAGGGTTTATAGAAAAAAATAATTTTGTCTTGTGTGCAAGATTTTGGTTTCCTTATTTATGGTTATGTTGCATGTTTAGTTGATTACTCATATATACTTTAATTCAATAAGTGATTTATTTGGAATTAACTACCAAGTGCTAGGTAGAGGGGTGAAAATCAACTTGGTATCAAAGCACATTCTATGAGAGGAGGTTGGATCTCAGATCCATAGCAGTTGAAGACAAGTCTATCAAATTCGCAAGGAGATTTTTTCATATCTATAACCAGAAGATGAAAATTGAAGGACAGATTTCAGGGAAACAACAGTACTGAGGCAAAACTAGTGTTTTTGTAGGTTTACGAAGTTGTATGCGGGTCACGGAAGTAGAAAACGTGTACATATGTGGGCCCCTTTGGATACAGGCACATATACGCGAGGATAAGTAAGCACAAGCATGTACATATGTGAGAATTAGTAAGGGAAGGCGTGTACATATGCAGGTTGCAGTGCTGACATGTGCGTATAGGTTCATACAAGATAGTACATGGGCATTTTCAACAGAGGGTTATCAGATCAGATCTTGGAGATGGAAATTGGGTCGCGATCTAAGGATATGTTGGATGGGGTTTCCAACTACAGTCCTTGGAAGGAGAGGATCATGTTGGTGTTGATGGAGAAAGCAATTTGGGAATTTGTTAATACTCAGATAAATCCTCCAACAAATGTGACAGAACTGGTCATCCATAAACAAAAGGATGTGAAAGCCAGGTGCATCATTCTAGATGGAGTGAAGGATCACTTGATCCCTCATTTATCGGGAAAGAAAACTGTCAAGGACATGTGGGAGGCTCTGAAGAGTTTATTTTAGAGAAATATTGTGAATCAAAAGATGGTGTTGAGAGAGAATCTCACACACACAAAGATGACAGGATCAAATACAGTGACAAATTATCTCACTCGGATCTGATAGGTTCAAGATGAACTGATTGCATTTGGGGAGACAATGTATGATTCATAGTTGGTGAGGATGGTGCTAAAAGGATTCACAAATGGGTGGACATCGTTAATCAAAGGAATCATGGCATGACAAATGATCCTTGAATGGTGAAGGTTGTGAGATGAATTCATTCAGGAAGAACTTCGAGATGAAGATCTGAATGGAGGTCATCACAAGAATGATGAGAACCTTTCTCTTGCTGTCAGGAAAAGAAAGGAAAGTTCAAAAATATTGTGAGTGGAGAGTCTACCTCTCAAGACAACAAGAAGAAGGACATGCGGAAATTCAAGTGATTTTCCTGTCACAAGTTTGGGCATTATGTTGGTCAATGTCTAAATAGGAAGAAGGGAGGAAATGAAACGCAACCAAAGGTAGATACGTCAAAAAAGAATCAAATGGATGAGTTCTGCAAGAACTTTGAACATACATATTTCTTACTTTTTTCCCATAATTCCTTGGGCACCATATTTGCTGGTGCTTAATTGATAGATAGTTGAGCCACATGTCATATGATAGGAGCACGAGAGGTGTTCGAGATATTCATAGAGTCTGAATTAGAGATGCATGTGGAACTTGGTATGGGCACCAAGCATGCAATGAAGGGATCTAGAATAGTGCCATTCTGGATGGATTCAGGAGGTGTGGTGAGAGTGAGGGATGTGCTATGGGTGCCAAAACTCAAGAGGAGTTTGCTATTAGTCTCAATGATTGAAAATAAGGGATTTGACATAGCTTTCCATAATGGAAAGGCATTGATTAATCCCAGAGGATCTAGCTCAGACACAACAATTGTTCTAGGATTTAGAGAGAGAAACTTGTATATGCTAAAAGGATAGCTTATGTGAGCAGTGGAAAGAAACAGAGTGACAAATAACAAGGAATAGATAGCTTTGAAAGTTGGATATGCTTAGAGGGAGTCACCCTTCAAGTTCAAGCGGGAAGGTTAAGACATCCAAGTCTATCAAGGAGGAGACATGATACGAGATGACCATGCAGGATGCTTAGAAGAAGGAGGCTTTTAGGACCATGATCAAAGGGAAGTCTTCAAAGATAGGTCTAAGCGAGATGGCAGGGTAAACTTTCATGTCAGAGGGAGAAGCCAATCAAGTGGATTGGAGAGAAACCATGGTAGTGCATTTGGTAGTGAAGACATAGCCAACTCCATGTGGGAGAAGTACCTTCCTCGCTAAGAAGGAGTGTTTATGCATGTAGCATTGAATAGGTATTTCCACATTGGCATGTGTCTAACATGTGGAAGTCGTCGAAAGCCTTCTAAGTGTGAGACTTTACTTTAGTTAATGTAATTATTAAATTAAAGTGATTTTATTAGTGAATTGAGTTTTATTTAAGGGAAATGCTAAAAGTAAGTAACATGTAAACAATATCCATTGATCTCAAGTGAGGCGATAAGTAATCTCAATCGTCAATCACTTTGGATATTAGTGTTAGGTTATAACTCAATATTATAAAATCAAGTCTAGGGTAAAGGAGAAGACACTTTTTTGTGAGATACCGAGTTTGTACTTTGGTGAGAGACCAAGGTGGGAATTTTACATAGAGAAACAAAGAAGGACTTTTGCTAGAGTGGATTCGATTGAGAGTGTAGAAGTAAAGAAGAACTTTTTCTTACACAAGAGTGAGGATGTCTCATTGATTGGGTGAAGATATTTCATCCAAGTGTTGATGAAGAGAGGTTTGGATCAAGAAGAACTATGATTCAATATATTTCATAGGTGGAGAAGGATTTTCATCTAGAGGTCATACAGGTCAAGGAAAAGAGAGAACAGAGGCAGTCGTAGGTGGGTTTTCAGCTGACAAAAGCTAGAGGAAAGCGTAACACTGTACATAAGTTGTCCTACAATATTTTTGTATATGTATGCGGGAACCCATGGGGACAAGTGCGTATACATGGGAATGACAAAGGTAAAGAACATACACCTTGAAAAGCATGTTGTTCAAGGGTCGTACAATGGAAAAAATTGTGCCGAGTTTTTCTGTAGTTGTATTTCTCTCAGTGGGCCATTATCCCTATTACGGGAGCCCTGATTTGACCTTAATAAAAGAATCTAAGTTTTGGTTTTCTCTCTGGTTTCTTTTCAGGGGTTTATACCTGAAAATATTTGTGTCTTGTGTGCAAGATTTTGGTCTCCTTATTTATTTCTTCTGGTGAATGTTTAGTGGATTACTCAATTGTGATTTAATTCAATAATTGATTTATTTGGAATTGATTATCGGGTATTGGGTAGAGGGGTGAAAATCATCTTGGTATTAGAGCACATGCTCTGAGAGGAAGCCAGATCTCAAATCCATAGCAATTGAATACAAATCTATCATATCTATAACTAGAATGAAAAATCGAAGGAAAAAATTCAAGGAAACAACAATACTAAGGAATAATTATTTTTTTTACAGGTTTATGAAGTTGTACATGGGTCACAAAAGTAATAGATGCTTACATATGATGGCCCCTTTGGATACAGACATGTATACACTGGGAGAAGTAAGCATAGGAACGTACATACATGGGCATTAGTAAGGGAAGGCCCGTACATATGCATGTTGAAATGGTGACAGGAGTGTACATAGTCGTACAAGACAGTACATAGAGGGTTATCGGATTAGATTTTGGAGATGGAAATTGGGTTGTGATTTGAGGATAGGTTGGATGGGATTTCCAACTACAGTCCTTAGAATGAGAGGACCATGTTGGTGTTGTTGGAGAATGTGATCTGGGAATTTGCTAATACTTAGATAACCCCTCCAACAAATGCAGTAGAAATGGTCATCAATAATCAGAAGGATGTGGAATCAAGGCACATCATTCTAGATGGAGTGAAGGATCACTTGATCCCTCATTTATTAGGAAATAGAATTTCCAGGGACATGTGGGAGGCTCTGAAGATTTTATTTCAGAGCAAGAACAAGAATTGAAAGATGGTGATGAGAGAGAAGCTCATAGACACAAAGATGGCAGGATCATATATGATGACAAATTATCTCACCCAGATCCGACAGGTTCGAGAGGAATTGGTTGCAGTTGGGGAGATAGTGGATGATTCAGAGATGGTGAGGACATCACTAGAAGGACTCGCGAAGGAGTGGACATCGTTAATCAAAGGAATCGTGGCACAATAAATGCTCCTTGATTGGTCAAGGTTGTGGGATGAATTCGTTAAGGAAGAACTTTGAGATGAAGATCTGAATGGAGGCCGACACAAGAATGATGAGAACCTTGCTTTGTTAATCAAGCAAAGAAGGGAAAGTTCAAAAACATTTCCAGTGGAGAGATACCTCTCAAGATGACAATAAGAAGGACATGATCAAAGTCAAGTGCTTTGCATGTCATAAGTTTGGGAATTATCCAGGTCAATGTTTGAATAAGAAGAAGGGGGGAAATGAAATGCAACCATAGGTAGCTGCATCATCAATTCTTACTTGTTTCTCGGACTTCCTTGGCCACCATATCAGCTGGTGCATGGTTGATAGATAGTGGAGCCACATGTCATATGACAGGAGCATGATAGGTGTTTGAGAGATTCACAGATTCTGACTCAGAGATGCATGTGGAACTTGGTATGGGGACTAAGCATGTAGTGAAGGGATTTGGAACAACGCCATTCTGGAAGGATTCAAGAGGTATGGTGAGAGTGATGGACGTGCTATGGGTTCCATAACTCAAGAGGAGTGTGCCCTTAGTCTTAGTGATCGAGAAGAAGGGATTTGACATAACATTCTAGGATGGGAAGGCATTGATCAAGCCCATAGGATCTAGCTTAGAAACAACAATTGTTCTAGGATTTAGAGAGAGAAAATTGTATAGGATAAAGGGCCATTATATGCGAGCAGTGAAAAGAAACATAATGATAGAGAACAGGGAGAAGTTAGCTATGAAGGTTGAGATTCTTAGAGGGAGTCAAGATTCAGGTTCAGGTGGGAAGGAGTTGATCCAGATTATTTTCGGCACGAAATGAGAGTGGAGATACAATAAAGAAATGCATAGAGGTATCGCAGATATTCAATAATATAACATAAATGTATTAGAGATGCAACCATAAACACAGATATAAAGTAATACATGATTTCTATTAATGAAAGAAATGTATAGAGACTGTAAAAATGCAGAGTGAAAGACTTGCTAGAATGGTGGCAGCTTATCTCTGAGAAGAGATGTGACAGCTACTTGCATTCACAAGAAGATTATTACAATGAGGATTTGAAGGTATTTTTACAATAAATAGGAATGCCCAAAACCATAGACATCCAAAAACCTAACCCTAGGAGATGAAGCACCAAAATTCATGTGGGCCCCATTTGGGAAAGTTAGTACATCAACTTCCCGAGGTCGTAACTTTTGCATACGATCTCCATTTTAGGCACATGATAGTCCGTTGGAAAGGTATCGTCGAGGAGATTCATTTTGGAGTAAATATTGAAGAATCTTCTACATTTCTCCTCAGGTTCCCAAAAATGTCGTTTAGGGCCTCAAAATGGCCCCGGAAGTTAAAAACTGCTAAAAATAGTAAATTACTAAAATTGCCAGAAAATTGTTTTGAGCCAGTTGGAAAAGGTGGGTGGCCACCGATATTCACTTGTATCAATCCTCCCTTCTTAGGAAGAAATGGTTTCCATTGTGTTGAGTTCCCGGGGGAGAGGGAAAAACGTTTGCTAAATATGAATCTTGGTGAGCTGCGCCTTACTGGAGACGTCGCATTGTTCAACTTGTGGAAGTTTGTCATGAACCTGTTGAGGCTGAGGCTGTTCAAAAAGTCGATCTACATGAGAGGACGATGTGCAGAAGGAATCTTTTCACTTTGTTGCAACCTTTTCGACCTGCTTCTGTTGGATATAAGGTGCTTGGGGGCGAGGCTGTAGTGGTTGCAGTGTCCTTTTGTTCCCCTTTTGAACAATTTGTGAAGAAGTTGAATTTTGCAGTATGAGATACTACCTTGAGGCACTATTTAGGTGGAACAATAGTTGAAACTACCTCTGGTATTCTATAGAGATGACCCCCTAGAGAAACAATGACACTGTGGGGTCGAGACTCATAAACAACATGGAATCTCCACATATATGGTTTCCCAAGAGAACATCACAGACATCTAGTGGGGAAACATCACATAATACCTCATCCTTGAAGGGATGGATGCCGTATGAAAATCGACATTGCTGGCTGACACAAAGATCTCGTCTTTGGCGAAGCCACCCAATGTTGTATGGATGCAGGTGTGGTGTTGTCGACAATCCCAACTATTTGATGACCTTTGCTGAGATGAGGTTCTTCTGGCTTCTGCTATCAACAATAAAATGAAATGGGGTCCCCTTCACCCACATCTGTGAATGAAAAAGGTGTTCCCACTCTTTTGGATATGTTTATTCTTCTGGTTGAATTGTGGCGGTCGCGACAATAGCGGTGGGGTCTGTGTTGATATTCTATCTTTTACCATTATTTTCATAATCAGATTATGAATCAGGGTTCGACTCCTTGTCTTTGATCTCGACCACCAATGACTGTTTCGAGTGAGATTCATCAGTGTTGTGCCAGGGGATTTTGTGGAAATCACACCATTTTTCGAGGTCCTTCTTTGTCTTCTTGTGACCCTTCTTTTCCTGTGGCTTGGACTGGTTTTCAGGAGACTGTTTGTTAGGGTCATCTTTTTCATACTTTGGTTGTTGCGGATTTGTAGAACTGAACTCCCATTTGTTCTGGTGCTTAAATTTCTACTCTATTTTAACAACATATTGATAAGAAGCACCAAGTGATGAGATGTCCATAAAATCCATTTCAGTTTGGATGTATCTGTGTAGAGCCCCACGGTATTTCAGAACCAAATGTCGTTCGAAGTCTTTGATACCTAGCTTGTTGCGCAAGGTATGGAAGGTATTGGTGAACTCTGGAATTGCTTGGCCCCTCTCTTGCCGCAGTGTGGTCCATCTAATGTACTGGTCCTCATAGTTGCCAACAAAGTAATACTGTTCCTATACCGCATCCACACAAAAAAATCCCAAGTGGGCTTGACCCCATATATTCCAGACTCCTCTGTGGAAATTTGCTCCCAATAAGTTTCCCACCAATGTTTGACATGGGGGAGAGATTTAAGGAGTGCGAAGGTGATCTTTTCCCTGTCGAAAAAATGGTGAACAAAGAAATAATCATCTAGCATATTTAACCATTTGTCTAGGGAATCCGCATCTATCTGACCTTCAAATATGGGAATATCAAAATTAACTTGTACCTTGAAAGGAGAGGTGCTTCCAAAGTCATTGTTTGATGAAGATGTGCTTGTTGCTATCAGTAGGCATTGAAGGACATGGGAAAAATTCTCCATCATTTCGTTCCTCTGTCGCGTGAGAGCTTGCTCAAGCAACATATTTATAGGATCCTCTGCTCCGTCGTTTTTATTTTCTTCCACCATGGAGGGTTTCTTGGGCGTGTGAGAGTGATTGTATTCAAGAGAGACAAGCTCAAGACCCAAATTAATATACTCGGACCTCGTCGGGGACATGCACTGAAAAAATGATCAAGAGCAGCCTGCTCTGATACCACTGATCCATATTATTTTTGGCATGAAATGAGAGCTGAGATATAATAAATAAATGCACAGAGATATCGAAGATATTCAATAATATAACAGAAATGTATCAGAGATGCAACCATAAAATCAGATATACAGTAATATACAGTTTCTATTAATGAAAGAAATGTACAGAGACTGTAAAAATACAGAGTGAAAGACTCACTAGAATGGTGGCAACTTATCTCTGAGAAGAGATGTGACGACTACTCGCATTCACAAGAAGATGATTACAATGAGGCTCTGAAGGCATTTTTACAATAAACAAGAATGCCAAAAACCCTAGACATCCAAAAACCTAACCCTATTAGATGAAGCGCCAAAAGTCATGTGGGCACCGTTTGGGTAAGTTAGTACATCAACCTCCTAGGGTCGTAACTTTTGCATACGATCTCCATTTTAGGCGCATGATAGCCAGTTGGAAAGGCATCATCAAGGAGATTCATTTAGGGCCTCAAAATGGTCCTAAAAGTTAAAAAATGCTAAAAATAGTAAATTATCAAAATTGCCAAAAAATTGTTTTGAGCCAGTTGGAAAAGGTGGGTGGCCACCGATATCCACCTAGATCAGGAGTATCCTTCCAAGTCTATCAAGAAGGATTCATGGTATGAGATGACCATGCATGATGCTCAAGAGAAGGAGGCTTCTAAGTGCATGATCTACTGGAAGTATTCAAACATAGGTCTGAGTAAGATGGTAGGGATAACTTTCATGTCAGACAGAGAAGCCAATCAGGTGGATTGGAGAATAGTCGTGGTAGCAGATTTGGTAGCATAGACAGAGCCAACTCTAGGTGGGAGAAGTAACTTCCTTGCTAAGAGGGAGTGTTGATGCATGTAGCATTGAACATGTACTTCCACATTGACATGTGTCTAGCATGTGGAAGTTGTCGAAAGCCTTCTAAGTGTGAGACTTTACTTTAGTTAATGTAATTATAAAAGTAAAGTTATTTTATTAGCGAGTTGAGTTTTATTTAAGGAAAAAGATAAAAGTAAATAACATATAAACAATAACCATTGATCCCAAGTGAGGTGAGAATTAATCTCAGTCGTCAATCACTTTGGAGATTAGGGTTAGGTTATAAATTCATCTTATAAAAGAAAGCCTAGGGTAAATGAGAAGACACTTTTTGGTGAGATACCAAGGTCAGAATTTGGTGAGAGACCAAGTTGGGACTTTTACATAGAGAAGCAAAGAAGGACTTTTTCTAGTGTGGAAGCAAATATAGAATTTTTCTTACACAAGAGTGAGGAGATCTCACTGATTGGGTGAAGAGATTTTGTCCAAGTGTTGATGCAGAGAGGGTTGGATCACAAAGAATTGTGATTCAATATCTTACATAGGTGGAGAAGGATTTTCATCTAGAGGTCATACAGGTTAAGGAAAAGAGAGAACAAAGGCATCCATAGGTGGGTTTTCAGTTGACAGAAGCCAGAGGAAAGCGTAACACTATACATAAGTTGTCCTACAATATTTTTGTATATGTACGCGGGAACTAGTGGGGACAAGTGCGTATACATGGGCATAACAAAGGGAAATAACATACACCTTTAAAATCATGTTGTTCAAGGGTCGTACAACGGAACAAACTGTGCCGATTTTTTCTGTAGTTGTATTTCTCTCAGTGGGCCATTATCCCTATTACGAGAGCCCTGATTTGACCTTAATAAAATCATCTAAGTATTGGTTTTCTCTCTCAGTTCTTTTCAGGGGTTTATACTTGAAAATATTTGTGCCTTGTGTGAAAGATTTTGGTTTCCTTATTTATTGCTTCTGGTGCATGTTTAGTTGATTACTCAATTGTGATTTAATTCAATAATTGATTTATTTGGAATTATTTATTGGGTGTTGGGTAGAGGGGTGAAAATCATCTTGGTATTAGAGCACATGCTCTGAGTGGAAGCCAGATCTCAGATCAATAGAAATTGAATACAAACCTATCATATCTACAAGGATATCTTGTCATATCTATAACTAGAATGAGAAATCGAAGGACACATTTCAGGGAAACAAAAGTACTGAGGCAGAACTAATTTTTTTGTAGGTTTATGAAGTTGTACATGGGTCACAAAAGTAATAGATGCATACATACGCAGGACCCCTTAGATACGAACATGTATACATAGGGAGAAGTAAGAATAGGAATGTACATACATGACCATCAGTAAGGGAAGGCCCTTACATATGCATGTTGCAATGGTGATAGGTGCGTACAGAGCCATACGAGATAGTACATGGGCAGTTTCAACAGAGGGTTATCAGATTAGATCTTGGAGATGGAAATTGGGTTGCAATTTGAGGATAGGTTGGATGGGATTTCCAACTACAGTCCTTAGAACGAGAGGATCATGTTGGTGTTGATGGAGAATGTGATCTGGGAATTTGCTAATACTCAAATAACTCCTCCAATAGATGCAGTAGAAATGATCATCAATAATCAAAAGGATGTGGAAGCGAGGCACGTCATTCTAGATGGAGTGAAGGATCACTTGATCCCTCATTTATTAGGAAAGAAAATTTCCAGGGACATGTGGGAGGCTCTGAAGATTTTTTTTCAGAGCAAGAACGATAATTGAAAGATGGTGTTGAGAGAGAAGCTCATAGACACAAATATGACAGGATCACATATGATGACAAATTATCTCACCCAGATCCGATAGGTTCGAGATGAATTGGTTGCAGTTGGGGAGACAATGGACGATTCCGAGTTGGTGAGGACATCACTAGAAGGACTCACAAAGGAGTGAACACCGTTAATCAAACAAATCATGGCACAAGAAATGCTCCATGATTGGTCAAGGTTGTGGGATGAATTCGTTAAGGAAGAACTTCGAGATGAATATCTGAATGGAGGTCGACACAAGAATGATGAGAACCTTGCTCTTGTCAATCAGGCAAAGAAGGGAAAGTTCAAAAAGATTGCCAGTGGAGAGTATACCTCTCAAGACAACAATAAAAAGGACATGAGCAAAGTCAAGTGCTTTGCATGCCACAATTTGGGCATTATGTAGGTCAATGTATGAATAAGAAGAATGGAGGAAACAAAATGAAACCAGAGGTAGATACATCAACAAAGAATCAAATGGATGAGTTTTTCAAGAAGTTTGAATAGACACAGTTCTTACTTGTTTCCCAGACTTCCTTGGGCACCATATCAGTTGGTTAATGGTTGATAGATAGTGGAGACACATGTCATATGACAGGAGCACGAGATGTTTTTGAGAGATTCACAGTGTCTGACTCAGAGATGCATGTGGAACTTGGTATGGAGACTAAGCATGCAGTGAAGGGATTTGGAACAGTGCCATTCTGAAAGGATTCAAGTGGTATGGTGAGAGTGATGGATGTGCTATGGGTGCCATAACTCAAGAGGAGTGCGCCCTCATTCTTAGTGATCGATAAGAAGGGATTTGACATAACATTCTAGGATGGGAAGGCATTGATCAATCCCATAGGATGTAGCTCAGACACAACAATTGTTCTAGGATTTAGAGAGAGGAGATTGTATAGGATAAAGGATCATTCTATGTGAGCAGTGGAAAACAACAGAGTGACAGAGAACAAGGAGCAGGTAGCTCTAAAGGTTGAGATTCTTAGAGGGAGTCAAGATTCAGGTTCATGTGGGAAGGAGCATCCTTACAAGTATGTCAAGGAGGAGTCATGGTATGAAATGACCATGCAGGATGCTCAGGAGTAGGAGGCTTCTAAGAGCATGATCTGTTGGAAGTATTCGAAGACAGGTCCGAGTAAGATGGTAGGGATAGGTTTCGTGTCAGAGGGAGAAGCCAATAAGGTGGATTGGAGAATAGTTGTGGTAGCATAGATAGAGCCAACTCCAGGTGGGAGAAGTACCTTCCTCGCTAAGAGGGAGTGTTGATGTATGTAGCATCAGACATGTACTTCCACATTGGCATGTTTCGAGCATGTGGAAGTTGTTGAAAGCCTTCTAAGTGTGAGACTTTACTTTAGTTAATGTAATTATAATGTAAAGTGATTTTATTAGTGAGTTGAGTTTTATTTAAGGAAAAAGATAAAATTAAATAACATGTAAACAATAACCATTGAATTCAAGTGAGGCGAGAAGTAATCTCAGCCATCAATCACTTTGGAGATTAGGGTTAGGTTATAAATCAATCTTATAAAGACCAAGTTGGGACTTTTACATAGAGAAGAAAAGAAGGACTTTTGCTAGTGTGGAGTTGGTTGAGAGTGTGGAAGCAAATAAATAATTTTTCTTACGCAAGAGTGAGGAGATCTCACTGATTGGGTGAAAAGATTTCATCCAAGTGTTGATGCAGAGAGTGTTGGATCATGAAGGATTATGATTCGAGATCTTATATAGGTGGAGAAGGATTTTCATCTAGAGATCATACAGGTCAAGGAAAAGAGAGAACAAAGGTAGCTGCAGGTGGGTTTCAGTTGGCATAACCCAGAGGAAAGCATAGTGTGGTACATAAGTTTTTGTACAATATTTGCGTACTTGTACACGAGCGCCAGTGGAGATAGGTGCATATACATGAACGTGACAAAGGGAAGGCATGTACACCTCGAAAAACATGTTGTTCAAGGGTTGTGCAATGGAATATACTGTGCCAAGTTTGTTTGTAGTTGTATTCTCAGTGGGCCATTATCCCTGTTATGTGAGCTCTGATTTGACCTTAATAAAAGAATCTATGTACTAGTTTTCCCTCAATGGTTTTTCCAGGGGTTTATACCTGAAAATATTTGTGTCTTGTGTGCAAGAATTTGGTTTCCTTATTTATGCTTATGGTGCATGTTTAGTTGATTACTCATATGTGATTTAATTCAATAAGTGATTTATTTGGAACTAATTGTTGGGTGCTGGGTAGAGGGGTGAAAATCAACTTTTCTTGCATGCTAAGTAATTGTTGAAAATACTATTATCAAGGAAAATTTTCAATTGATGGTCAAGTCTCTTAATGGGAATATTATACTTTTGAGGGTGAATTCCATTGATTATGTAGAAAATTCAAAGCAACAATGGGAGTTTTTAATGAGATTTTTCTTGTGGACCATCAACATCTCATTTTTCAGGGTAAACAATTGGAAGGTCAACCTTTGTTGTCTAACTATAGCTTATATTATGCCCACTAGGGTTCAAATCGCTAATGATACTTCGTCCATTTGTGATAAGGCTAGAAGTATAGATTCCCCCCATGAGTGGGACCCCCTCATGGGTGTGCCTTTGTATGTCGCGGCCCTTGCTAACTCATAAGTTTCCTACTAGGTACCGACTTACAAGCTATTGGAATATCCTAAGGGTTATAGTGGTAGCCAGTCAGATTTGAACTTGGGCCTCACCTAGGTAATTCCAACTAGTTATTGATTCCTATATATTTGAAAAAAAAAGAAACTTCTTATGCAATATTCAACTATCCATTTGGTCTGGAGATTATAGGGAGGAGTAGTGAACCCTAGGATCTCCTCAACCTAAAAGCATATGTCCTTCAAGGACATAGTCAAAAATAAAAATCTTTCCACTTTAATTTCTTTGACTACTTTTCCTAGTGCTTATATTGTAGATAAAGTGGAAGATGAGTCATTAGTAGAGATCACAATGCCAAAGATCATTCATTTTCATAAAAAATATGAATCAATTGCTACAATTTGTATATTTTAATGGTTATTAGCCTCCATTGAATTTGTACCTATGGATTCACTTGACTTGGACAAATAATCGTGAGATATGTCTCTGTTCTAGGGGATTTTTTATAGTTCAATTTTTTATCATGTTGATTACAAGAATTTTTTAGAAAAGGGTCTTTGGTTTTGTGGAAGTGCAAGACTACTTATAACTCCTTGGTTCCTAAAATTTTATCCAAGCTCTATGTTCATTACTTGAATGCTAGTTTGGGTTTGTCTTCCTAATTTTCACTTACATTTATGGAATATCTTAGATGTTATTGGGAATACTTTGGATTGTTACATAAAAACATGTTTTGAGAGAGTTACAACTAGACTATCCACATATACTCGACTTTATGTTGAGATTGACCTCAGTAAGGGTCTTACGAACAAAATGATTCTCAAATGGAATTTTTTTTTATGGAATCAGGTCTTGGATTATGAGAATACAACATGTGGGTGTGAATTCTATCATCTTCCAAGACATTTACGAGATTCTTGTCCTCTTGCACTAGCTCATTCTTCGCGAAGAAGAGGGGCTAAATCTAAATAAAAAAATTCATACATTTTCATGGGTAGGGATGAAGCAAATAAGCAAACAAAAGATTATGAGAAGGCTAATCGTACATGTCTAGAAGTGCCAC
>JZKD02S2414293.1:206630-249233 GCA_000966675.3 Picea glauca
AAAAATAGATTATTATTATTATTATTATATATATATAATTTTAGCAATTTGAAGAAATAAAAGCAAATTTAATGGTTTACTGCCCAATCCGATTCTTTGATTGTAGGGATTTAATTCAAACATTTCGATTTCCTATTGGATTCATTTTAACTTTTTTTGTGTTCTTGTATATACTTCAGTGAGCGAAGCTAAAAATCAAGAGAAGCTGATCACTTGTCTCCCCGGCAACATCCCACCATTGAGGCCAACCGATCTGCCATCCTTTTATCGCGCGCAGGATCCATCTGATATTCTCTTCAATGCCTTTCTCCGTGAGTCAGAAAAGCAGTTTAAAGCGGATTACGTTCTTGTGAACACTTTTGAAGAGCTTGAAGGCAGGGATGCAGTAAAGGCTCTCTCTTTGAATGGCTGTCCTGCTCTGGCCATAGGACCTCTATTTCTTTCAAATTTTTGTGAGGGGAGGGATTCGGGCAGCAGTCTGTGGGAGGAGGAGGGAGAAAGCTGCTTGAAATGGCTGGATACTCAACTGCCCGGATCAGTTATATACATTTCTTTTGGCAGCGTGGTTGTGAAGTCTCAGACACAGCTGGAGCAGCTGGCCCTAGGGCTAGAGGCCAGCGGGCAGCCTTTCTTGTGGGTTCTCCGCTTGGATATCGTCGGAGGGAAGCCTGTGGTTTTGCCTGAGGGATTTGAAGAACGAACCAAGGATCGGGCTCTGTTTGTGAAGTGGGCGCCTCAGTTGAAAGTCCTTGCACACAGTTCAGTGGCAGTATTCCTCACACACGGTGGATGGAACTCTATCTTGGAGAGCATGAGCATGGGAGTTCCTGTGGTGGGATTCCCTCATTTTGCCGATCAATTCCTTAACTGCAGATTCGCCAAGGAAGTGTGGAAGATCGGCCTGGCTTTCGAGGATGTGGAGGTGGATGAACACAAATTGGTGAGAAAGGAAGAGGTGGAGGATGTTGTGAGGAGAATGATGGCAACTCCTGAAGGAAAGCAGTTGAGAGATAACGTTCTAAAACTGAAGGATTCTGCATGGAAGGCAATCCTCCGCGGAGGTTCTTCTACTCTCAACATAAGCACTTTCGTTGATGACATGATGGTTAGGAAGTAACCAGTCGGATGGAATACGGATCGGAAGGTGTGGAAACAAAATTCTAATAATAATTATTATAGGAAAAGGAGTTGGTTAGCTGTTATACTAATTTTTTTTGTTTGAATTACTATTTTTTTTTGGTTGTTGTTTCTCAAAATCTATTTTTATTAAATGTTTTTTTTTTTTATCTTTGTTCGAATTACTATTTTTTGTTGTTCAAAATCTATTTCTGAATGTAGAAATGAATTTAGCATGCTGAAAAACTCTCAAAATACTCATACATAAATAATCACTCAAATTTACTAATCCAACAACTTTTTATTCTGTGAAAAAATCATCATTTCTTAAAAGCTTTAACCTACAATATAAAATGGATATTTTTAAGGTGATAATTATAAAAAATGAAAAGTTGTTTGAATAGTGGGAGATATTGAATAGAATGCTTATCTTTCATTTGTAAATAAAAAAAAAAAATTGACAATAAAATAAGTATATGGGATGTTGCTTGGTTTTATATGTGAAGAAGTGAAATAAATATATTCACTTGTACTTTGTTAACTACATCAAATCTTCATATAATTAATTTTAATTAAATTTTAATGAGTATAATAAATATTAAAAGAGATTAAAATAAATATAAATTAGATGAAAAATTATGTATCTATATATAATGATGATGATTAACATCCACTAAGATAAAATTGGTCTATTAGATCTTAAGAGGGCAAGAAATTACTTGCAATTCTTTACAATTTTGTTTTTGTGCTCTAAAAATATTAGGATAGCCATAGTTTTGTTGAGCTAAAAGGTTAGGAAGGTTGACAGGGTGACAAATATTTTGAAATTGAGATCTAATTTCAAAATATTATGAAAAATGCTTATCTTTCAATTTGTAAATAAAAAAAATTGACAATAAAATGCATATATGGGATGTTACTTGGTTTTATGTATGAAGAAGTAAAATAAATACATTCAATTGTACTTTGTTAACTACATCAAATCATCATATAATTAAATTTTAATTAGTATAATTGATGATGACGACGACACAACGAAGACTACGACTACATCAAATCATCATATAATTAAATTTTAATTAGTATAATAAATATTAAAAGAGATTAAAATAAATATATATTTGATAAAAGTGATGCTGAAGAAGAAGAAGAAGAAAAACATTCACTAAGACTCAATTGGTTTATTAGACCTTAAGAGGGTAAGATATTACTTGATATTCTTTAGAATTTTTTTCCGTGCTCGAAAAGCATTAAGACATGCTTTCGAAGATCACCATATTTTTGTTGAGCTAAAAGGTTAGGAAGGTTGGCACGCTGACATATATTTTGAAATTGACATCTAATATGGGTATAGGTTGGACAATCTAAGAGAAAATGATTTTCATATTCAAACTTCTTAGTGTCACAAAGGTGACACACTCTTTCATCCCATGGTGTTTTAGGAATGAACCAACATCCAGTTTCACTATGGAGCTCATGGGAATTTGTTCTTATCTTAGCAATGTTTATTTTTTTCTTTACACTTGTCAAAACAAAGAGATAATTTTGATCTTCTAGATTATGGTTGATTACCTCCTTATAATACCTTAATTTTATTTTTTCCTCTAACTCTTTATCACACCACATTTTCTCCTTAAATTTTGATTTAATAATATTTTTAATAGTATCCTTATTTTGCAAAATGGTCTCTTCCATGATGCCCCAATGCCTTAGCCAAGATTGGACATCTTTATGCCATCCCCGCTTGAGTGAAAGGTGGTTACAGTGGGAGTTTGAAGAAATTGTAGGAAGCCTCTTGTCTTCCATGTTGTTTAACTTGTTCTTATACATTAGGTATATAGTCATAGTCATGCTCTCAATGGGGGAAAGGCTTGCCTTTAAGAGGAGGATAGGATGGGGCATATTTCCTTTAATTTTGAGATTATAGCTTATAAAATTGTTTTGGATTTGTTATATATTTCCCAAGATTCTCGAAAGACACTGCATCCCAAAACTTGACATCCATATAGAATAACGTGCGTAACAAGAGTCTCATAGAGGAGTTTCTTCTTATCCCATATCCAAAGATTGGTTGATTTATAGTTGTTTTCAAGATCATAATAAGCTTTCAATATTCCAATTATCCTTGTCTCAATGCTATAATTCCAATTGAATTTGTGGTGAATGTCGATTCCAATATATTTGTATGAGGTAACTTCCTCCAAGTTGTTCTTTTCATATATAAAGGTATCATAAGTGATCTTGTTGGATTTAATCATGACCTTAGTCTTGTCAGTGTTAACTGTCATTACCCATATTAGAGAAAAAATCATTGAGGATTCTTAGTTGCTTTCCAATATCGTGGGGACTCCTCGCCATAAGAATGATATCATCAACATAAAGAAGAAGATTGATGACTATACTAGTGAGAGTAGGGATAACACAACCTACTTCTTTCAAGCAATCTTTTAACTTGTTGATGCATATGCCAAAAAGGATAGGGGACAAGGGACAACCTTGCTTGACTCCAATATTGCAGTTAATTTCTTTCAACCAACCTTCAATGTTATTAAACTTGAAAATAACTTTCTCATACAATCTTATTGCAACAACCCTTAAACTCGAAAGACACTTTTATCTCTTCCAACCTATAGCAACGGTTTTTCTTGGGAACCATATCAAAAGCTTTTCTAAAGTCAAGAAAACAACAAAAAAGATTGGTTTTAGTATTGCAGGACTCCTTTGCAATGATCCTAAAGGTAACAAGATGGTCCACAGTTGAATGACATCTCCTAAACCTAGCCTGGCCTTTAGCTCTTTTACCTTGTCTTTCTAGCTATAAGCTAATATTCTTTTCCAGAATAATTCCATATAGCTTGGCTAAAATCGGCCTAATCATAATGATCCTACAATTAGAGGGAATGTTTCTATCCTCTCTTTTAAAAATAGGAACAATGAATCTTTGCGTTCAGGGTTTAGGGAAGCCCTGCTTGACTGCTAAATTGAAGAGCTTGTGTATGTGAGGGATGAGGATAGCCCCCCCAATTTTAAAAATTTCAACGTGGTAGCCTTCAATGTCCTTAACTTTCCCATTTGCAAGCCGCTTAACCTTGAACTCTATGTCATCCAAAGAAAAAAATTCATCCTCTGTAGGGACAATATGAATGGTGTCCATGGAATTAAGGAACTCATAAAGAATTTTAAGGTAGGAATTCCAGTCCCTTAAGGGAATCATATTATTTTCTTTAGTATTGCGAATTATAATTTTCCTCTATAACTTCTTAGGATCAAGATTAAAAAGTTGTGAAAGATGCTCTTTCCTTTTATTGATATAATACCTTTTTCATCCTATTAATTAGGGATTTGTACATATTGATCTTATTGAGTTTTAAGGACTTACTAGAAGCATCCGTAATGACTTTCCTAGCAATTCTACACTCTTTATCATACCAAGGGTTGGTTTTTATATTATTCTTTTTACAAGACACCTCAAAGGAGAAATTGTTAATAGAAGTGGAAAGGGTAGTTGTAAAATTATGATAGAGGTATTCTATTTTGTATTTATAAGGACAAAATTGAATACCTCTATCATAATTTTACAACTACCCTTTCCACTTATTAAAATACTTATAAGAGCAGTTTCCTTTGATTATTAGAAATTTCTTCATTGGCGCTCCTATGCATGACAAAGTTTAGAGTTAGGGTTAAAGGTCTATGATCAGAGTTGGGTTCATAGTTATTTAAAAGGTCAAAAGTTACTATGTGGTTGGAAACATGGATATCATATATCACATAATCTACGACACTACTACCTAGTCCATGAATATAATTCAACTGGTTGGAGTTTGTCCACTTAATTACTCCATTGCATGTTATTAGGCCTTGAGAATGTGGAGCTTGAATCACTCAGTATCAAACAAATTCTCAGTTAGGTCTTCAGATCTTTTTTTTTAGCTATTAGCTAAAACAAGGTCCTCATCTATCCATAAAGGATTATGGTTGGAATCATTGCTTAAAAGAGTAGTTTGGTTAGTTGCAGTCTATTTAGCGCTCAACACACCCTAAAAGATTTTATGATTTTTTTTTCTCTTTTGGGTACCACTTGTTTTCTTTTGTTCTGCTTTCTGAATTGAGTACGTTGTGGAGGGATCACTAATTTCATTTTCATGTCTCATCATTTCTCAAGTTGGATTGATTTGAACCTGTCAAAGTGAAACCTTTGTGTCTAAAAAGAACTTGGTGTTTCAACTAAGAATCTGCAGCTAAACTTGTGACCCGCGTGCGTATGTTTGGTGTCAGAAAAATCCGAGCAAGTAAAATTACCGCATAAAAACAATAATTTCCGATCAGTGATGTATCAACGGTATCGGTAAAACAACAGAGTAGATTTACACTGGTTGTTCTCAAAGGAGATTCAGGAAGTCGTCGAAACATGAGAGGGTTAAACATTGACATGGGCCATGATAGCCGATTACTGATGTGTTTGTTCGGGGTCAGTGAAATCTAAAAGAGTTAAATCATGGAAATTTTTTGCATTGACACATTGCTGATCACTGATCCTGGATGCATTTTCAACATCGACAAGTTTCGAGGGGGGTAATCCGGGAATTCTTGTTTAAACTTATCGCTGATTGTCAACCCTTGTTAATTTTTCGGCATCGACAGGGTAGGACCTATTATTAAAATACTTATCTAATGAAAATCCACGATTCCGAATAACACGATTAAATGAAGATTCTAATCTCAAACACCATGTGTCTTTTCCGCGTAGGCATTTCGTACGACCTACTTTCATCCCGAGTCACCTTAGGTTTCCCCGTTTCCTAGTCACACTTCCAAGTCAGCATTTCCACATCAGCGTTGTATGACAAGATGGATCCGCGTCATAGTTTTTTCCAAGAGATATCAATGAACATTGTCTAAAGAGAAGCGTCAACTATCGATCCACCCATTAAATTAGTGGAATGATGGGACGTTTTCAACACAAAATAAGATCGAATTCTGCCATTTAATAGGCTAGTTAATGTTTCTCTCCACATACGTTGCTATCATGTGCGCCGATTGAAAAACGAGAATTTGAAATCACCAATGAACCACATTATAGCCTGCACCTGCACCGCCAACATACGACTGCATTTAATCTTGAACATAATGACGATTTGGTGACATATATTTGAGAACCGCACTCACACCTTGAATTGAAGAACTGATGCGAATAGGTAAGTATTCTCTCCATTTAAAATCACTAAGACAACTTCAAACACCTACATTCTGCACATAAGTTTCTCATTTTCAGAGTAGCCGAAGAAGTGAAGACAACATCTCAAGAGTTGGGTTTGATCCTCAGAAATTCCAAACAAACCAGGTTAAGCTAGTGTGAAGAAGAGGAAAAAATGCCTCCAAGGAATCCAATGACCAAATGCTCGTCGAGGGCACTGAAATTGAAGGAAGAAGAGATTGGTGAAGGATATTCAACCGGCACTGCGAGGCAGTTGGAATTTGCTCCCAGAGTGGAACCAGTCATCAAAACATCGACTAAGAAGGCATTTACTCAACCCCCCTCTTTTGGCGATACAGAAGAAACCACTGGATCAAAGATGATGCTCCCACAATGGGGAGATTTGTTCAATAGAATTAATTGGGAAGATTACCCGGAGTTTATTCCCCACAACGACTTGGATGTAAGGGCGCTCAACGACCAGGTGTTTTTGAATATCTGATAGTCATGCTTGCATATGGCAGCCTATCGAACCCTGGTCTTTCCCTACATTGAGGCTCTAGGTTGGATAATCGATCATGAAGACGTACAGAGGTGCCTAATCAATGACGAGAATGGCGGATGTGTCAGAGTTTTTCTCCCGACAGAAGTCTAGAAATATTACAAGATTAGGGACCCAGAGGAGTGGCCAAACACAAATTTCATGGTAAAGTTCTATGAATTCCACAACACCAGTCGATTGATGGCCTCCTGGTGGAAGGAGGAAAATAATTTCACAAACCAAAGAAACGACTGGTATGGGACAACGAATCTAAGGGAGCCATATATCTACTTAATGGCTTTGATTTTCCAATTATACGGGGAAAAAGACTGCGCTAAGTTTTCGAAGTCATGGATGCCCCTGACATACACTGTCGCTATTTCCGGGAGTACTTTCAACTAGGGAGAAATCATCTCCAAGCAATTGAGCACCAGTGTATTGTAGGCTTAGAAACCAAAGGAACAAGAGGCAACTGCTTTTCACATGGATTCTTATTTGTTAGATGTGATATGCGCAAGGAATGTCTTCGTCGACATGAATCTGAATTGGCACATTGCAGAGCTACCTATACATGTCTACTTCAACATCCTATGGGAAAAAAGGTATAAGAAATCATATGCTCTCATTTGCGATGAATTCATAGCTCGAGTGTATTTCATTATTTTCAAAAAAGAATGTCCAAGACTATCTCTAGAGGCCAAGAAAATGATTTTGAAAGTAGGCCACTAGTACCTAGATGAAACCACAACCTATATCAAGGTGTTTGGGGCCACTGACGCACCACATTTTCTCCCCGCTCATGTCCCAAACCGACTCATCGTAGGAGAAATCTGTTACCAGACCATCCTGCGAGGCTATAACACCACTTTGGTTAAGGACAAGAAATGAGCGTTCATACCCTATGGTTTCCATGTAGGGTTTTTTATAGTGAAGGACACTGCTCAATCTAAACAAGAGGGTTTGATTCAGCTGGAATATAGGTTCCCGATAGTCCGATTTCACAAGAATTACCCTAAAGGCCTAGTTCTCCAACATGCGTCACAAGTCTCTTCCTATTGGCCATACACACATGATAAGTTTGACGACGATATTTTTACAGAATGTGCTCAGGACTGGGAGGAGGTACTACAGAGAAAATATAACTTGAACATTACTGGGTTCAAAGCTATGAGTATGGATTAGCAAGTTTAAATGATAGAACAGACGGCTTAAGAAGCCCTCAGGGTTAGAGAAGAAAAAAGAGCAGCAGAAGCCACAAAGGTATAAAGGAGGGGGATGTTGTTACTAGAAGGAGCCTAAAGAGTCATCGAACATCTAGAGAATGATCCTCAACTAGTAGAAATGACGAGGATCACCCCGAACAACCTAATCACAATCATAGAGGAGCTAAATGGCTCTGATTAAACACAACTGGAGGAAACCACTGGTCTGGAAAATCCTAGAGTTCCATCACAACATGCCAAATCTATGGTGACCATTTCAGATTAAACACAACTAGAGGAAACCACCGGTCTGGAAAATCCTAGAGTTCCATCACCACATGCCAAATCTATGGTGACCATTCCAACTCAGTATGAGATTCCAAGAACACCAGGTGTAACAAGGGTGCCTAATACCCTGTTTGATCTAATAACCATCTATGATGATGAAGAGAGTTCATAGGTCTCACTTATAACTCCGATACCAATTACAAAGGAGAAAGAACCAGGGGGGGCATCTGCTCCAAGTCATGATGCATCCATTCCAAACCCTCTATAGGGTGACCATGAGGCCAAAAGTATCTTAGAAACTGAACTTATAGACCTATCTGGAACCCCAAAAGACATCTCCAAGAATGAGCTAGGTTCATATGGACAAAACGAGGAATTGCAATAGCTAGAGATCGACACCTCAACAACCGATCACAAAGTAAGTATTGGTCCTATCATTGACTCTTCAATTTTGGCTAATACCTCACTAGCTGATGAACACCAGATGAAGGTCGATCCATTGGAACATATGGAATAAGTACAAGAACCGGTCCTAGAGAAAATACATACAACAGGAAGCTTGGGCAATAATCTGACCTAGGGAGAACAACAAATCCGTGAGCTTGTTGATGAGGTCAGATATATACAGGAGATCGCTTACGACAGGAAGAGGAAAGCTATCATGAGGAGGACCACCAAGAAAAGAATACTCATGCTGGATAGCTTGATTCTCATCACCACGGAGGAGAAGTTGCTCAACATAGAACACATAACGACATTTGATCTCATTAGCACAGGGATGGATATCACTAATGCCACGTTGGATCGAGCAAAGCGAGATGAAAAGGAACTAGCCACTATACTGAAGGAGCTAGACCATCTGCGCCACTTGGAATAATATTACCATGACTCAACGTAGGCCACAGTTATTCTGAAGAGCGAGTTCCAAGATGCATATGAAAAGTTCACGAGCGAAAGACATCTCTTCACTGCATGTGTGGCTAATTAACAAGAAGATACCCTTATGGCACAGAAAAACTATAAGGATGTGGAGAGATGGTATGAAAAGGCATACCAAGATATATAACGAATTGACTACATCAGTGCAGTGCAGAAGGGTCGAGACACAGAGGAGCATGGTATTCGAGTGTTGATGGATAGAAACATCTCCTGAATCAAGAAAGAAATCGAATACTAGATAAGGATGGCCCAGGAACCTCAACGAGAAATATAGAAGAGGTTGGCCAGGTGCAAAAGAAGTTGGGAAAATATCAATCGGGAGATGAAAGACATTGGCCTCCCAGAGTTCAACTCACCCGACTACTTTGTCGACTTGCATGACATAGTCAAACGACATGCAAAACATGACTCAACATGGGGAGTGGATATCACACTGGTGGCAAGCATGACACCGGGTCAAATACAAAAGTTTATGGAACATCCGATCGAGGCTCATGCATTTTTGCAGCGTTTAAGTGCCAAAGTTTCCAAATATAGAGAACGGGCTATAGAAGTGAAGGAAACCCTTTCAACCCTGATGGACCAACATAGATTCCCGTATGCTAACACATGCGATGATCTCTTCGTCAAGTGGTCATAATACGAGAAGAGTCATCCACTCTAGTAGAACCATAAGATGATTTCCAAAGAACAAAGAGATCAAGCCCCATGTGACAATCTTTTGTTTTACTTAACACAAACTTGTAGCAACTATTTTTAGTTAGTGATTATTTATAAATAAGGGGATTGACCTTTTAGAAATGGTCGATGGTTTTGGGAAAGGGACCCTCTTTTTTGAGAATTGTAAGGAACTATTTCTGAGAAACCTTAATTGAGAAGTTTTGTTTAGAACCAAAGACAATTTTTTTTTTTTCATCAAAGGTGTTATGTGATTGGATTGAAGAGGAACTACTTCCAACTTTTATTTCAATAGTTGATGCTATAACGAGTAAGAGTTTTTGAATCTATTGATAAGCTATCTGTTTCAATATTTTAACAGTTCTTTTGTTCTTAATGATGAAAAGCAAATCATTGTGTTAATGTTTGATTGATGGTATAGCTAAGAAAACTATTTTTCTTTCACTCATCTTATTGCATGCGTATTTTCTTTCAATAATTATATCTCAGTCACTGTTGAAATACCAACAAGTTAACATATTATTACTAGAATTGTAATAGGTGTGAATATCGTTGTCTGCATGCTGGAGCACGAGGGTTATCCCAGGATCAACCTTCTTCAGTAGTTAAGAATCCATTCTATCAGTTGTTTTATACCAATACACCTCATTTTATTAGACTCATCTAATAAAAGAAAAGACAAAAGAGAACATTTAATCTGAAGGAGGAACTTTCACAGAAAGATATCCTGTCAATCCCTAAGTAAATCCCATCGATAAATTATCTAGATCGAAAGATTTTGAGAACCATTCCACCCATCAAATGTTGCAGAGTCTAATTGGGCATCTAAGGCAGGTTTGGTTCCTATTGTTGAGTTAAAGGGATCTTGGACCCCTCAACAGAATTGGTGCTAGAAGGAGGGCCTGAATGAATGAATGACTAATGACACTTTTGATAATATATTTCACATAGCCTACAGATTAAAAAAAAACCCACATCCATGGCTAGTCATTCTCAAGAAAACCTACATACAAAGAGTACTCCTGAAACTAGTAACTCACCCTAACACAAGGAAGTAGAACACCTATTCCCTGAAATACCTTATGCTCTTCCTCACGAGGAGTTGAACCAATTCATAATAATCACAAGAGCTTATGCTCAAAAAATTGGATCATTACCCTTATCCCCCTTATTGCCTCGTAGAAAACAAGTAAGAAAACCAGTTGTCGATACCCCTGACCAGGTTTTTGTTCACATAGTAGAAGACCTGATAGATTTTCCCCTCACTGAGATTGAACAACCCCTTAATCTGATCCCCGAAAAACCAACTGGTAACTACTCTAAGCCTGATGATTTTGAATCTGACGAGGGAGGGTTTAACTCGGATTGCTTAGCTTCAGAATTGGATGACATGGAGGATACTAACTATAATAATGAAGAAAGGGGAAATAAACCTCAAAATAATCAACCTTGGTTGGCTAGAGATGCTCTGGCAATCCCAGGAGGGGTACATAACCTCCCTCGACACCTAGAAAAATTACTTCCCAAATTCGACCCTGAAACCTACGGATTGCCTGAAGACCATATTAAAAAGTTCATACTAGATATAAGATTGATGAACGTAAAACATGAGGACACAGTGTGTAGAATTTTTACCTATACCTTTGAGAATTCAGCCTCGACTTGGAATTTTAACTTTCCTATGGGGTCCATAACTAGTTGGTTGAAGTTTCAAAAGGATTTCTTAGACAAATTTGCAAAAGAAACCACCAAAGGAGCTTTAATGGATGAACTGTTCGCCGCCACCATGAGTTCAAAAGAGAAGGTTAAAAACTTCAATCAATGATTTACCACTATCCTGAACAAATTCAACCCGAAGCTAAACCTACTCAGGAGTTGCAAATTGAGGTATATGCTAATGCTCTCCCTACTTCTATTTCAATGTTTGTAAAGAGAGTTGCCAAACATACCCTAGCTGAAAATTTTGAGGAAGCCAAAATGGTTGAATTCCAAATGAAGGAATGAAAAGAGGGCCAGGTCTCTCTAGTTAAGAAGGAAGTTCAACCTCCACCTAGGAAAGGACTTTTGTTGACTAGACCCCTGAGAAAAAAAATAGAACAAGGTCTCGAAAAGGGAGGTGGGGACATAGAAGACCTACAACGGATGATAAAGAAACTTTCAAATGAAATCGTAGACATGAAAATAAGTGTCAGGGAAGGAAACCAAGGTCAAAGGCCTTATAAACCCTTTTTAAAAAAAAAACCTACCTTTCAAAGTGATTGAACCCCCCCCAACCAGCTTAAACATCGACCTGGGTAATGTAGCATCCAACTATTTTTGTACGTACAATCAAGAGAAACATTCCGAAAGAGATTGTCCCCAATGGGTGCATGCTATGAATTTAAAGGCCAATCGATTCTTAGACGAATTTTCTCTTACCGAACAACCAAGCAACTCAGTGGTGAACATCACCGACCAGGAGGAAGTTGATCTGCCATAAGAAACAACCATTTGGAGTCTAGGAACCACCCAATGACGTTTTGGCTGTACAAACGTGAAGTAAATCTCAACTGGTCTCAAATGATCTTATCACTGTCCAGTCTTTGGGAGGAAAAAAATAGGCAATCAATCGAAAACACCTTTTTTCTCCCAAAGAAAACCTATAAACATACACACACATGAGTCACCCAAGCTGGACTACAACCTAGTAGAAGACTTAAAGAAGTTGAAGGCTAATATGTCTGTCATGGACATGTGTAGAATTCCTCAGCAAAAGGATTTTTTTTTATAGGCCTTAAGGTCAATAGAAGCCCCTATAACAAGAACTAACCTAGGTGAGGTCCCATCTCCCACAAATGTAAAGAACAAACCAAATGTGAACGCTTGCTCAGTAGATAAAAGAGGAAGGCCTTTTGTCCCACCTTTCCTTTTAACGTTCAAAGTATTCAACAGAAACCTACATAATTGCTTGGTCGATTAAGGAACATCCTCCAATGTCATGCCATTTTCAATTTGCAAGAAATTGAACGCAATTCCTCTCAAAAGTCACTAGTACATATTGGAAAAATTGCGACGTTCTATTTGTGACATTATGGACAAAATTGGCCACATTGTTGAAAAATAGAGGAAACCTTATCATTTTTTTCTCCATATTCCCCAATAACGTCGCTCTTGCAACGTACTACAAAAACATGTTGCTCTTGCAACAAAGGTAGGAGGACGTCGCTCTTGCGATGACATTGCATTTTTATCTCTCTTGCGACGTTGGTGAAATATTCCTCTCAATTGCGACGTTATGGAAACTAGGTTTTCCCCATCCCAATGATCACCTAGTATTTGACCAAGTCAACTTTGACTTGGTCAACGATCGTCAGAATTGTGATGTTATAAAATCTATAAATATGTTGCATTTTACGGATGTTGCGACAAGTTTTCTATAATAATGACAGTTCAAAAAGGGTATAATCTGGTCTTCTTGGCGAACAAAAAACATGTATTTTTTTTTCAGTATATGTCTATGGGGAAGAATGTCAGAAAACATTAGAGATGGGAAAAAAATTAAAGAGGGTGAAAAGGGTGACGATAAATGTTATTTCCCTTGCAAAAATTGTTGTACTAGACGTCCCGAAAGAGTTTTAACAACAACAACTAAAAAACATTGTACAAAATATGGGCACATGGACGGGGGATCAAATGAATATCGTCCCATGGTAAGTAGCTATATATATATTCATTATCTGTTTTAATATTTATTGTATTCTCAAACTTTTATATTTTTTTATGCATGCACTAATTTTTCATGATTGTTTGTAATTATAAAGTTAGATTCCCCCCCTAACTTTATGCACAAAGCACCAAGTAGTAACAAAAATGATGTTGTACAAGATGAAGAACTTGAAGCAGATAATGAAGATCAAGTTAATGATCCCATGGAAGTAGATGGCAATAATAACATAGTTCAATTTGATGGGACAAATAAAATGATCCAAGACTTATTCGGTCATCTAGATGAGGATCATGGGGACAATAATGATGGTATTTATGATGAAACTCTTATTGAAAAGGCAAATAATTTTTTTTATAAAGGGTCAAGAGAAAATCTTCTCTCCACTACATTGTTGTTGGTGAACTTAAATGTTACAAATCATTTGTCGAACACTTGTATGACACAGATCCTAAGGTATGTAATATGTTTCATCACATCTACCTAAAGTTTGACTTTTCCCCATTTGTTTTAGTGTTAATTGATGTGTAAAATAAAAATGCAATTTTTACAATTACTATTCTTTACATTAACTAATTATTTTTTATGTTTTAGATTCTTAGGTGAATTTCTGTTACCCTCGTCAAATATTTTACCTCACACATATCGCGATTTACATGCCATTATGAAAAATATTGGCTTAGAGTATCAAAGTATAGATGCATGTCCTGATGATCATATTATATATTATGGACAACATGCATTGAAAAAAAATGCCCGATATGTGGTATCAGTAGATATCGAACCGATCAAGTAACAAAAATGGTCCCTCAAAAGGTTCTCCGGCATATTCCCATAATTCCACATTTGCAGCGATTGTTCAAGTGCCAAAGCATAACACAGTTTATGGATTACCATGCATGAAAGAGAATTGAAGATGGGATTCTTCGAATTCCTACAGATGGTTATGCATTTAAGGAAATTTCTGCAAAATGGCTAGAATTTATAGATGAACCTCGTAATGTTAGGCTTTCATTGGAAACTGATGGTGTTAATCCATTTGGAGAGCTCCGGTGTGTTTACTTAGTGTGGCCTATTTTTTTTATTATAAACAATAACATTTCTCCTTGGATGTCAATAAAGAGGGAGCACATAATGTTGACAATGATTATTCCACGTATTTGTTTACATTAATTTTTCAAATTTAAATTTTTCATTTTTCTCTTTTTTTGCATAACATCTTTTATTTATTTATTTACTTATATATACATACCATGGTAGTAATTTCTTGTAATTTCAAACAATTAGGTAAGTACCAAGTTAAATATATGAATGTGTATATCAAGCCTCTTATCGATGAGCTACTAAAGTTATGGGAGGGCATCACTATGTATGACATCTATAAACCAATTAGGTAGAAGATATTTCAATGCTGTGGAATAATTTTATGGACAATTCATGATGCCCCAGGACTAACACATTTTTGTGGTATGTAACGTTCCATATTGCATGCTTGAATAATATATAATTAATTGAATATATCATGCATGTTGTTTAAATAATCATTTCGTAAATTAATAATTCACATTAATCCATTTGTTGCAGGTCTTCAAACAAAGGGTAAATTTGCATGTCTAGTTTGTGGTCCTAAGATGAAATCTCACCAGTCAAAATTTTTAGGAAAGGAGGTGTTTGATGAGTATAGACACTTCCTCTCTAAGAACCATAAGTATCGTACTACTGAAAAAGATCTTTTCAATGGGAAACAAGAGACTGTACTAAAACAACAATGAATGACACCTCACCTATGGAAGTTGGCATATGACAGAATTAATCCTCGAGGTACGCATTTTGTTTATGTATCATAAATGGAATCATGTTTTGAAATTTTATTTTACCGCATTTGATAAAAAGTGTTCTGTTTTCTTTTATGCTTCATCATTGTCGTCGTCGTGAAGGTAGTAATAATGGGATTCCATGAGGAATGAAATATTATCCCACTCAATTCATGATGTTTCCTTACTATAAGGACCTAAAAATAGTTCATTTATTTGATACAATGCATATCAGGAAGAATCTAACATAAACATTATGGTGAATCATAGATGGCAGGAGGGATAAAGAAAAAATTGTCAAAATTTGTAATGACACTCGGGAAGCCAATAATGCAATGCAAAGTGTGATCCTATCAAATAACGGTGGAGACCAAAATAACCTTCATGGTTATTAACAAACCAACAAAGCAATGGTGTAAAAGAGGTCACTCAAAAAATTAAATTTACCACAGGTTTTTGTTCAAATATAAAGAATATCTTAGTGAAGAAAGGTGAATTTGGTGGGGTAAAAACACATGATTGACATACTTTCATTAAGGTAATTAATCATTTTAGTATTCATATTTATATATTGGTCATATACATTTTTTGAGATTTTTATTTTTTTGTCTAGTTTTGAACAAGTAACGATTCGTTTTTATTGTTGCAATATGTTCTACCTCTATCTCTCCCAAACAAATTTGACAACAACGTCAAACAAGTTATATATGATCTTGGAAAATACATGAGGTAAGTAGCTGCAATATATATGCAAAAAAAAATTCAATTTTTTGTTGTACTTAATGACATGTGTTTTAATTGTAATGTAATATGTATTATGTTTTGTTGAAACATGTTATTTTCTTGCATCATGATCTGTAGATGGTTTTCATTGAAAGAAATCCATGAAGATGATATAAAGTATTGGAGGGGAGAAATTCCTCGACTAATGTGTGAAATGCAGAAGTATCTACCTCCAACATTTTTCAATGCACACGAACACTACCTCATACACCAAGTTGAGGAGAGAGAAATGTGTGGACCTGTACACACAAGGCCAATGTGGATGGTGGAGAGGCACTTGAAATCATTGAAGGCTTTGGTTAGACAAAGAGAACGTCCCGAGGGTTCTATGGTGGAGGGATATATGGTATAGGAATCCATGGTGTATATTAGTCAATATCTTCCTAAATTAGTAGCACAATCTATGCATGCAATGGATTGCATTTGGGATGTGAACTCCATTAAAAAGTTTGAAAGGGAGCAGTTGTTGGGGAAAGGTACAATGAAGAAAGTAAGAGGTAATTAAATTGTGGATATTTTTAATACATATAATTTTTTTGTTTTTTTGTGTATATGATCATACTCATTTAATATTTATTSTTTTATCATTTATTAATATTTACCATGGTTATAACTAATATTTAATATTGGTGAATTGTGATTTTTTGATCTGTTAGTTGCTCAAGATTGGGATGCACTACATTTATACATTGCAAATAATCTTGACATGATGAAGGTATGGATTGATAGATGTAAAGAACGTCATGGAAGTAGGTTATCATAAAAATAATTTTCTGAATTGGTTAGAGAAGCTAGTCGTAATGGAGATTCCGATGTTACATAGAGGGAAATAGATTTAGAATATTGTTTGAAAGATGGAAAGGCAAGAAAATTCACCCATTTTATTTAGTTATTTTATATTATATTAATGTGACTATAGGTGTGTTTTTTTCATATTATACTTTCCAAGTTATATAAATTTGTTTATTATTAATTGGAAATGCATCTTTTACATGTCTGACATATTGTAGTTGAAACATCACAAGGCTATGTGGTGCAATGGTCGTAAATTTCGCATCAAACAATTGGATGAAACCAAAAAAACTTCTAATAGTGGGATAACTACAATATTCCAGGTCACTAATGTTTCCTCTAGGAGTGCCAGACGTCCTCAAGAATCTGAAAATAGATACTATGGGTTTTTGAATGATATAATTGAGTGTGACTTTAATTCCTTCAAATTAGTTTTGTTCGATGTCAAATGGTATAGGTTACGAATGCATGAAAATGATGAGGAATGAACCGTTATTCAACATGCCAATGGATTTTTGATGATTAAAACAACAATTTTTGAAAAAAGAAAATAACCGCTATGTTTTTCCAAGTCAATGTGAACAAGTCTTTTACTCAAAGGTTCCAAGTAAGAGGGATTGGTCATTTGTTGTTAGATATGATCCAAGAGGAAGGCCAGTAAAGTATACTGTAGATGAAGAAGATGATATTGAAGAAGAAGATGATGTAGAGCTAGAGCAGGAAGAATATGGGTTGATAGGTGAAGAAGACAAAGAAGATGAACCAGGCGTAGGAGACAATGTGTCAGTTCTTGATGATGATATCGATGAAGATATGCTCGAAAATGACATTGATGATGATGATGATATCATCAATACTTTCAACATTGTTTTTGAACCAGATGCTGATACAAATGTCGAGTTGGATGATCAAGAAGAAGATATATAAGAAGGATGATACAAATGTTGCGTTGGTCGATGAGGTACATAACTAGATATTTTAATTTGTATGAATTGGTCTCTTAAATTTTTTTTTTATGTGGGTTAATTACATGTTTTTAAGTTTTATTTCATTTTTTGTTTTGGTAGTTTCGATGCATGATTACTATGTTTCTTTTTTTTATTTTCTATTTTATAGATTGGGTATTGGAGAATTGAGAGTGATGTGAGGGGCCATATGATCTTCCACATTCACATGGTTGGCCTTGTTTAGTAGAGAATAAATTATTCTTGAAACCAAGAGAAATTCATTCATTCATATTTATACTCAAATATCACTCATAGATCCACTCTATATACCGTCTCATCTCGTCCTCGTTTCATTTTAATTTTCTGATTGGTTGAATTTTAAAGGAAACATTATTAAAAGACATTGTACTAGGGATAGAGTACATGATGGGAAACAATGACCTGTGAATGGGGCCAACGTTTATTTTTTTTCAATTTTTTTTTTATGCACCGAAATTTGACATGGATACTCTGTTCACATTTTCCATGCACCAAATTTTTACATGGATAGTCTGTTCCATGTCAAATTTCAAGATAGTTTTGACAACAATTCTATAGAAGGGAAGTTCCATGTCAAATTTCAAGATAGTTCCGATAATGATTCTATAGAAGGGAATGATGAATGATGACAATGAGAGGTGCAACATTATGAACGTTGATGAAAATCTGGGCAATATCAAAGATTATGTGGGGACATCATACATCCTTGAGTCTTGAAACCCTCCCATACCGTTAAGGCATGTTTCTAGTCTAACCATGCCAAATTTTGATTCATACATGCACATATTGAATAAATTTCAACGTTGGCCCCATTCACTGCTCACTATGCGGGGTCGGTGCATGACATTTTTGGTGGGTGAATTGAAGATTCCACGACATCAAATCGACTTGGTAATTCAATAATCAAACCCTCCTTAAGTATTATGATGGGACACCAAACATACTTAAGTATCATGATGGGTGTTATGAGATCCTTAAGTATTATGCGGGTTCGGTGGAAGAAATTTGTGATGGGTGTATTGGAAGTTCCATGTCAAATTTCAAGATAGCTCTAACAACGATTCTATAGAAGGGAATGACGAATGATGAAAATGAGAGGTGCAACATGATGAACGTTGATGCAAATGTGGACGATCTCAAAGATTATGTGGGGACATCATACATCCTTGAGTCTTTAAACCCTCCCATACCTTCAAGGCATGTGTCTAGTCTAACCATGCCAAATTTCGATGAATACATGCACATATTGAAGAAATTTCAATGTTGGCCCCATTCACTGCTCACTATGCGGGGTTGGTGCATGAACTTTGTGGTGGGTGAATTGAAGCTTCTGCAACATCAACTCGACTTGGTAATTAAATAATCAAACCTTCCTTAAGTATTATGCGGAGACATCAAACATCCTTAAGTATCGTGATGGGTGTTATGAGATCCTTAAGTATCATGTGGGTTTGGTGGAAGAAATTTGTGATGGGTGTATTGGAAGTTCCATGTCAAATTTCAAGATAATTCCAACAACGATTCTATAGAAGGGAATGACGAATGATGACAATGAGAGGTGAAACATGATGAACGTTGATGCAAATGTGGAAAATATCAAAGATTATGTGGGGACATCATACATCCTTGAGTCTTGAAACCCTCCCATACCTTCAAGGCATGTGTCTAGTCTAACCATGCCAAATTTTGATGCATACATGGACATATTGAAGAAATTTCAATGTTGGCCCCATTCACTACTCACTATGTGGGGTCGGTGCATGAAATTTGTTGTGGGTGAATTGAAGATTCTGTGACAGTGAAAAATTAGTGCACAAATTGGTTGACACAAGTTTTAAGTTTGCATCAACCTTTCTTCATTTTTCTTTCAGGTTCTACATTGTATATTATTATATAAATTAATGTATCTATGTCATAGTTGTGATGAAAAATCCCTCTTTTTTCATTCATTGTTTAATCAACACAATAAAAATATGTCCTTGCAATACTATATACATAAGCATGTGTACTTCCGAATGAATTTTAAAAGGAAGAATGAAAAGACATTGTGCTATGAGTACTAGGCATGGACAATAGTGACCTGCGTATGGGGCCAACGTTGAAATTTTTTCAAACTGTTTCTGTATGCACTGAAATTTGACATGGATAGACTATTCACATGCCTTAATGATATGGGAGGGTTTATGGACTCAAATTCGACTCACAATACACCCATTGTTTTTGGTTCTAGACTTACTAGACTTATGTCTTATTAGTAGATATCGAACCGATCAAGTAACAAAAAGAGTGCCTCGAAAGGTTCTTTGTCATATTCCCATAATTCCACTTTTGCAAGGATTGTTTAGGTGTGAAAGCATAGCACAATTTATGGATTACCATGCACGTAACATAATTAGAGATGGTGTTCTTTGAATGCCTGCCATTGGTTATGCATTTAGGGAAATTGAGGAAAAATGGGCATATTTCAAATATGAACCTTGTAATGCTAGGATTTCATTGGCAGCTGACGGTGTTAATCCATTCAAAGAGATTAGGTCTATTTACTCAATGTGGCCTATTTTTGTTATCAACAATAACATTCCTCCTTGGATGTCAATAAAGATGGAGTACATAATGTTGACAATGATTGTTCCAGGTATTTGTTTACATTAATGTTTTGAATGTGACCTTTTCATTTGTTTTGTTTTTTTCATAATATATTTTGTTTATTTATTTACTTATATATACATATCATGGTTATAGTAATTATGTGTAATTTCAAACAATTATGTAAGTATCAAGTTAAAGATATGAATGTATATATTGAGCCTCAGATCGATGAGCTACTAAAGTTATGAGTTGGCATCACCATGCATGACATCTGTAAACCAATCAGGGAGAAGAAATTTAAATTTCGAGGAATACTTTTATGGACAATTCATGATGCCCCGATGTTATCACTCCAGGAGTCCTTCTCAGGTTGTAGGTAGAAGAAGCCTGGTAACTTAAAATATCTTTTGGATTTTTGTGTAGGTTGGATCAAATGGGACACATAAACTACTGGGTCACACTTAAGACACTTAGTAATATAATCAGATGAGACAATGCTTTCAAAAGTGTATAATCAGATGAGTAACTGAGTGGTGGGTGAAGAAAGTCTATCTCTATCAACCAAATCAGATGTGTGATGGGATGAATAAATATAGCACAGATTACTTATTAAATCAATGTTTATGATTTGACCAATGAGATGGAAGTCATTTGCAACTAGATAAACTTAGACAACAGTAATCAGTCAAGCACAGAAAAAGAGACAAGATGATAATCTGACATAAATAGTGAAAGGAACTTGTGATCTGTATTATATATAAATAGTCTCAATACAATATCAGCATGGTATAGTCTTCAGACTCAAACCACAGTCCTCAGACTCCCCTCCCTTAGTGTATCAAAGGTCTCAGGCTTTATAGCCTTTACATCACAATTTCAAGATCCTATAAAAATGGATCTGAAAATAACTAAAATTGAATATAATAAAAAATGATATGGCAAGTAAGATTACTGTAGGTTGAATTGACCCTCTTAGCATTACTTGGCAGTCTATAGGTGAAGATCATGGATTTGGAGATCTCTGTTTGACAGTTGGGCGATTTATGTCAAAAATAGAAATGCCATTTAGCTTCCTTCTTTCACCATATGTCTTCAAAACTTAATGAGGAGGATGATTTAACTTCTGATAATTATTATCTTTAATTTGATACCATTCCCACATGTTCTCGAAATAAAAAAATGCGATCTGGGTAGAAATAATTAAATTCTGGACTCTTCATCACTTTCGGTGGCTCATTAGTCGTGTATTTTTCCTTTTAGCCGCCGAAAGTCAGAGATTTTCGGTGGTTCATTACACTGTAAATTTCCCACTTAGCCGTCGAAAACCTTAAAATAAAATTAGGTTTAATTGAAGAAGAAAATCGATTTATACATGGAAATACCATCTTTAAGAGCTTGTCTCTAAGCCTTTAAATATTAAGATAAAAAATGATTCTTCTACTCAATGCTCACCTTATCATGTGATTTGGAAATCATTAGCAAGTTATTTTTTATCGCTAACATCTGGCTCCAACTGGGATGGACACCTCCCTGTGAGGTTTCCAAGAACCTCAGATCTTGTGCCTTTAGCATTGGGCATGGATTCATCTGGCCTTTACAATTGATCTCCTTAAAACCTGTGGCCTGCCTATAGCCTGCTCTGGTTATTTGAGAAAACTGAAAGAAATCTACCTGCTCTTATGAAGAGCTTATTCTTCGACTAACTTCTATGCTAACCAACTGTAAAACTTGGTCATGTAAACACAGACTTCCATAATATCCATTTGAGCAACCTCAAAAATGAAATGACTTTATCTATATTACTTCTTAATAGAAAATAACTGAAACATATCAGCAGTGATAAATAAACTTTTAGAAAGACATACTCACTCATGAACATTGATGAGTAAAAAAAATATGAAACTTTTAGAGGATCTGAAATATACAACTCCATTAAAGTTGCCACCAGGTCTTAAAACCAAGATCAAAAGAATTCTGACTCACAGAAACAAACTGCCCTTGCATGAATGCCTTTTTTCTTGCAAATATATGTCTTCCTTGATAGTCTTTCTACTGTCTCAATTGAGAAATGAAATGGTGTTGCTGACTATCTTCAATTGGCAGAGAAACATGCATCATAAATTTATGTTCTCCTTCACCATCACCTTCAACATCTCCTTCTGACTTAGATCCACTACTTTTTCCTGCTGATGTATGCATTTGTTCTTTGACATCAATATATTCAAAAGAGACATGTTGATCTTCATCAATATCTAAAACAACAGACCCATCTGATATGATGTCAAATTTTTCAATATCATTGCAATCATAATCAATATCATGAAACACCTCTTGATCTTCATGGTAAATACTATCTTCTAAAATAGATGTTTTATCACAAATCTGATTTTCATGACCAACATAATATTTATGAAGCAAAGAAAACTCATCACAACATTCTTCAAAAAGAAGTTCAGCTAGAAAATACCCTTTACAAAATGAATTGAAATATGCATGAAAACCTGTCAAAGATCTAATACTGGAAATTGGAAGAGATTGGCACTAGTCAAGAGAAATTCCCTCTAATGAATGCCTAAAAAGCTTAATATGAACATCCTCATGCACGATCTGAAGCCGATGAACAATCTCATGAAAATCCAACAAATTTTCAACTGGCACTTCCCACTCTTCTCCTCAAAATTTGGGAAGACTATTTTCCCATTCATCTTTACTAGGTACTAGATGAGGGTAACCAGAAATACTGGAGAAATTGCAAAATGCATACCTCTTGTTCATTTCATACCAGTGGAGTCACCAAAAAATTTCTGAACAATGGAGTCGCCACTGAATATGGCCTTCATGGGTTCACCATATATATGATTACAACCAAAAATATGTCCAGACTTTGTCTATCATCAAAGTTGGATCTTGTCGTCTCCCAGGGAAGCTGAGCTTCAATCTTCGTTCCCCGACAACGATGCCATTTTTTTATCACTCCAAGAAATCACTCCCCGACTGTAGAAGGGTGTAATATTGGTAACTTTAAAAAGATCAATAATGTGGAGGAAAAGAGGATCAGATCGGATGACATTGTAAACTCATATCCATTTAGAAATACATCAGTCACTTGAAAGACCAAGGCTTTCAACTATGTAACTCAGAAAGTTTTAACTTAATGTGTGGAAACATGGAGAAGACCTATTATGCTAACAGAAATACCTATACAATAGTATATGTGGATGGCCAGTAATGATAGGTAAAATACTCTTCACACCAACATAAACATATATAAGATTACATATAATATATGGCCAGACCTAACAGGTAAATACTTGCAACTTTAGCTTATGAATGCACCAATAGGATAAAAACTATCTGGCATTAAAACAAACATCAGAAGCAAAGTATTTAAGTTTAGTATACCAACGAAGAGATGGGATGATAACCTTATGTTATTGAATATACATAAACTTGGAAAGAAAGGAAATGGAAAACTAAGTAACACAATGAAAGAAGCTCGATGTCAAGATATATTAATGGACATCTCCAAAGGATGAAATGTACAAGTCTTCAAGAATAGAACCACAGTCCTCATACTGTTCTCCTCCATTGAACTATGTCTCTGTAGGATTTAAATAATCTTTACAAATCAGTATCAAGATACTCAAAATATGGATCTGATAACCTCTTTTCCTATCTCAAATTCGAATTTGTGAGGTGGCTGGAAAAGACAAAAATTTCTGGAAATATGCTGCTCAAAGATTGACCTATATATCTCAAATAAAAATAGATGTGTACAAACTAGAAGACAATTTTGTATATTTGTTTGGGCTGAGAAAAAACCTCTCTTAGTTCTTTGAGATTCATTTTCATTTGCCCGAGATCTGCATTTCAAAAGCATGTGTCAAACAGAGAAATTCTAAGATCCAAAAATTAGGGTTGAGAGATGAATTCGATTCTCCCAATATATGACACCTATAGGAAAATTAAGAGAGATTATTGTTCTTTGATGTGTTAGTAACAAAATCCTCCTCCCGTTTCTCAAAACGATTCTCCAGTCGCTCATAATCATCATTTTAAAATGATGATTCAGCACAGTAAAAACAAACTCTTCTGCACTTTCGACAACTCATTTTCCCTTGAAAATCTGATTTAGTCGCTGAAAGCCCTGACTTTCGACGGCTCACAACCCTATAAATTTACCACTTAGCCATCGAAATCTAAAAATCAGTTTTTGGTCTATTTTGAAATGCAATTTGATTTATGTGTTGGAATGATATAGTTCTAAGAGTTTGTCTCAAAGATTTTAAGTTTTATAAATAAATCTTCTACCTTATAATGATTTATCATGTGATATTAAAATAATTAGCAAGTCACTTTTTATCGCTAACATCTGGCTCCAACTAGGATGGAGACCTCCCTGCGAGGTTTCCAAGAAGCATAGATCTAATGCCTTTCCTGGAAAAATAAAATCCATAACTTAGTCTCTAGTGTTCCATTGGGCACAGAGTCAGCATTCCATTGGGCATGGAGTCAACATTCCATTGGGCATAGAGTCATCCATTCACCTCTTTCTGAAAATATTTCATGACCTGTGTAAAGATATCTATACATCTTCAAGAATGCCTTGATTCACACAAGGTAACTATTACATCTGCTGTAAAATGAAAGAAAAGAAATTCTCAGGAACATAGATTATTTCCTATCCTATCTACCCTAACCAGCTCTGCGATTTCGTTAGGTAAAGGCTAATTTCCATAGCAGCTAGCCAAGCAATTTTAAAACTGAAATGATTTCATCATTCTCACTGATCAATACCTGATTTTTGAAATGCAATAGCAGTGAATAAAAATATTTCACAAATCCAAACTCAACAAGAAATATGTGGAAGCTTAAGAAGTCTGAAACTTTCAAATTTTCTGAAAGGTATGATTCTATGAAGGCTGCTACTGAATCTTTGAAACTGAAATAAGAAAAATCCCAATCTCCAGGAAAAAGCTGCATATCTATGACTTCTCCTCTGTTAGAAGATTGATTAATTTCTTGTTCTTTTGTGATTACCTTGTGATCATCAAACACTATGACCTTCTGTTCAGAATAGTGTTCAGTAGATGATGATAGAGCAGGGTTTGAATGACAGAGATTATGGTCAGCTCTAAAAATGCAGTTGTCTATACAATCATTAGTTATCATAGGTTCAACATACCTTGTAAACCGATAATAAATTTTACATGAATACATGTCTCTGGAATTCTCTGCCAATGTTGAAAAATCTGATTTACAATCTGAAACAATTTCATCTCCCTGCTGCTGTTCTAAATATGCCACATAATCATTACCTTCCTGTTCAAAATATGAAATGTTCTGACATTCTGCTAGATCAAGTAGATGATGGTTTTCAAAATCAACCTACTCTGGGATTCTCCTTGAAGCACAAATGTTTTCTTCCACCTCTAAAGCATCTTCAAACAAAATGTTTAATGACAAAGATTTCCTTTCTAGCAGAAGAAGGGAAAGTTTTGACTGCAGTCCCATCACATAATATTCATGGAAACGATCTCTGTGGGCTTGATATCCAAATACATAGCATGGTATATTGATCCAAGAGCATCATAGGCAAGCCAACGAAGCAAGCGCAGAAGTGGAAAACAATTGGAATTTCACCAACGCACATTTTGAGACATTTTAAATTTGAATGAAGGAACATTAATATAATAGTTACAAGAACGTATTTGCATTTATGTTTTGGAGATTGTAAACATATTATGAGCATTGCTCTCATTTGTCAGATAAAGAGGCATTTATTTTAATTTATGTAAAGTTGTTGTATCTTTTATTTCAGATTAGATAGCTTGTAAAGTAGGAGGGGAAACTCGTAAAAGACACCCTTGCTTATATTGTTGGATTTAGAGAATCATTTGTGTAAGCTGTAGAGCTGTAGAGAGCATAGAGACAGAAGAACAAATATTTTAGGATTACATAAGAAGATGGATTTTTCTATTGAACCCATGTACAGGAGCACTGGGATTAATATAAAACTGTTTTAATTACATTTCATGGTGTTGTAGTGGTTGTTGTTTGCATCTATTTTTAATGGTATGTTTACAATCTTGCTTATGTTCTCTGTTACGCATTTGTTTCAATGCTATGTGTCTGTATGCTCATGATTTCATGTTGAATGTATGAAGTCTGTGAGAAGAGAAGTATGAGTTTCAATTGTTTCTCATCCTAAGGATTCCTGCAAGGAGTGCAGTGAAGGTCCGCATAGAGTGCGTTGACAGGGTTTTGAGTTTTATCTCAGAAAATCTTAGGAGGGATACAATTGTTCTTATACCAGTGGGAGTGCAAGTATCACACAGAGTCATGCAAGGAGTGTGCAGACGAGTGGAAGTCTTATACTTTTCTAACTAAGGAGGGAGGTTGAAGAACTACTGTTGCAGAGGAGTGCACAGAGTTGAAGAGAAAAAATAACTAGGGGTTATTGTGAATGCCGTAAGGAGTTCACGTAGGAATCCTATTGGAACCTTGAGTTTGCAGCAGAACAAGCTTAGTAGGGATAGAACCTATGAAGTGTTCTGAGGGATATGGATAGAACCTATGAAGTGTTCTGAGGGATATGGATAGAACCTCTGAAGTGTTCTAAGGGAGACAAGGTCTGAAGTCGCCTCTTAGAAGCTAAGTTCAGAAGGAGAAAGGCATCAACTAAATTGGCAGGAATCCTTGAGAATTCTGAACGGACATTTGAAATTTCAGAGGGAGAATTATCAAAGTTTCGCAGACCATTGGATATGGTAGATCAGTGGAAAGGTTAGGGATGATATTCCTTCAACACTCATAAGCTCAGGAGGAGTAGAGACCGTTGGATCCAGATCAATGAGAGTCGTTGATCTCGTGCTTGAATTTCTTCCTTTCAGAATTTGGGGAACCAAAGAAGTTGTGACTTGGGGTCAAGAGTTGCGAACTCTCGATTCATGAAATCCCGATTGAATGAGGATCGTCAAATCACAAAGAGCTCAGAGCCCTTGATCGGGACGATGAGTCATAATGATTTTAGTCATTGGTGAAGGGTGTTGTTGCACTACAAATCACCGATAAGAGAAATTTTGAAGTGCCGAATTGTTTGTGTCCAAGGTTTTAGACAGTGGTCACATCAAGTTAAGTCAAGGGAGGAGTCAAAGGACCCATTATCCTTTCAGGGTTTCCGGGATTGACGATTCAAAGGACTCACATTAGTGATCGTGAAGTCACGAAGCCCGAAATACCTTTTCGGGTGAAGACTGTTGGTCATACCAGTCAGTCGTGTGGGTAAGAGTTGGCGCTTGGTGCTTGTTCGCACATGTGTAACTCTTAATAAGGACCTGTGGTTATACACTTGTGTGTTGGAGATTCTTGCGGGGAATCAAAGAGTCAATCAGACTTGAAGGGAGATTAAGAAAAATCCTAAGACCGGGAGGTCATGCAGAGCTCGCTGAGGTAGGGGGTGCTATGTCATAGTGGTATTAGAGCTCAAATTTTAAATTCTATAAGGAACAGATTTGAACAATGCCACCCAGAAGACATCAAGATAGACCAATGCCCGATCCAGCTATGGAAAGGGATATGAGAGAACTCCGTTCTCTATTAGATTCTATGGAGACAACACAAAGACAGACATTTGATGATGGAGACGTCAGTGAAGCTGAAAGAGAAAATGAGGTCGAAGATAAAGAAGAAGTTGTAGCCGAAGATGTTTTAGAAGAGCGTCTATTCAGAGATGTTACGAGAATAGGTTCCAGGGAAAAAATGGACATTCCAATGTACGAAGGAAACTTAGACATTGAGGAGATTCTAGATCGGTTTAGAGCTCTAGACAAATACTTCAATTATGAGGATGTCGAGGAAGATAAGAAATTTAAACATGCCGTCACTAAACTTAAAGGGCATGCAACACTTTGGTGGGATGAACTGCAGGCCAATAGGATTTGCAAAGGAAAGCAAAGAATCAAAAGCTGGGATAGAATGGTAGAAAAGATGAAATCCAAGTTTATACCCAGGGACTACCAAATTAATCTGTTTTGAAGAATGCAGAATTTGAGACAGAAAGGAATGATAGTGAAGGAGTACACTGAGGAATTTTACAGGCTCAACATTAGAGAAGGTCATCGAGAAAATGATGATGAAAAGGTCGTCAGATACCTGAATGACTTGAGATATGAGCTTCAGGATGAAATAATCATGGTGATGATTAGAAATGTGGAAGATTCTTATCAGATTGCTCTGAAGGCCGAAGAGAAATTGGCCTGAAAGCAAGGTCAGAGAGGTAGAGGTAGAAGTCAGAGCAGAGGCAAAGCAATTGCCCATGAAAAAGTGAAGAAGCATAAGGAGGAAGAAAAGAAACCTCATACTCACCCAAAAAGATGAGGAAGTTCACAGGGAAGGCAATATGCCGACATAAATACTTTTCCCCGAGCCAGAGAAAGAGGAAGAGGAAAAGGTGGTGAGATAAAATGTTTTGTTTGTGGAAAGATCATACATAAGTCTTATGAATGTACTGACAGAAAAAGAGATGGAGGAGGTGAAGCTCACATTTAATAAGCGCAAATGAAAAAGGTTGAGGAAGAAGATGCAGAAGGTGGATGGTCACTAATGATGAGGAAAATTCTCTTGAAGACAGAGAAGGAGATAGAAAATCCAGTCCAAAGAAACAATTTGTTTAGAACTACTTGCAAGACCAAGGACAAGGTATGCAAGGTGATAGTGGATAGTGGAAGCATAGATAATTTAGTATCCACATAAATGGTGGAGAAATTGGAATTGGAGACTGTTGCACATCTGAGCCCATACAAGATTTCATGGTTGCAAAAAGGACATCAGGTAACTGTCACTAAACAATGTTTAGTTGAATTTAAGATAGGGGGATACAAGGATGAAATTTTATGTGATGTTATTCCCATGGATGTCTGTCATCTTTTGTTGGGGAGACCGTGGCAATATGACATAAATGTTTTTCATGATGGGAGAAAGAACACATATACCTTAGAGAAGAATGGTAGGACGCATATGTTGCTGCCAATTAAGGACAAGGAGGTAGAAACAAAGATGAGCAATACTATACTTCTCATGAGTGGGAAGGAACTTCTTGATAAATTCAAGAAAGAAGAAGACATGCAGTTTGTTGTGGTAAGGAATCCTAGAGTCATCTTAACCAATACCAAGATAGATGATCTACCTGAGGAAATTCAAGAATTGCTGGAGGAGTTTGCTAATATAGTAGTGGACGAACTACCTTGTTCATTTCCATCTATTAGAAGTATAAGCCATCATATTGATCTTATACTGGGAGCGAGTTTACCAAAAAAAGCAGCGTACAGATTGACACCACATGAGAATGAAGAAGTCAAGAAGCAAGTCCAGGATTTGATGGACAAGGGGTTGGTTAGAAAAATCTTGAGTCCATGTGCTGTACCTACAATGCTAAGTCTAAAGAAAGATGGTGGATGGAGAATGTGTACAGATTCGAGGGCTATAAACAAAATCACCATCAGGTATAGATTTCCTTTACCCAGGATGGATGACTTGATGGATTGCTTGAGTGGAGTAATTTTTTTTTCAAAAATGGATTTGAAAATTGGGTATCGTCAGATTAGAATGAGAGAGGGTGATGAATGGAAGACAACATTCAAGACAAATGAAGTACTGTATGAACGGCTTGTCATGCCGTTTGGTGTGATGAATGCGCCAAGTACTTTTATGAGATTGATGAATGAAGTCTTGAAATATTTCATTGGAAAATTTGTAATCGTGTATCTTGATGATATACTGATCTTCAGTAAGACTGAAGGAGAACATTTGAATAATTTAGCTGCAATAATGAGGAGGTTACAGCAAGAGAAATTGCTGATAAATTTAAAGAAGTTGTCTTTCATGAGGACATAACTCATTTATTTGGGTTTTGTAATCTCTTCAAATGAGTTGAAGATGGATCCTGAAAAGGTAAAAGCAATCAAAGATTGGCCATCACCAAAGAACATCTTTGAAGTCAGAAGCTTCCATGGATTGACTAGTTTTTACCGAAAATTCATCAGAAATTTTAGTGGGATATGTGCACCAATGATGGACATAGTCAAGAAAAGACATAAATCTTTCATTAGACAGAGGAAGCAGAGAAAAGTTTTAAGTTGTTGAAGGAGAAGATAACTGGACAACCAGTTCTGGTTTTGCCAGATTTCAGTAAAACATTTCAGGTTAGATGTGACGCAAGTGGATTTGCGATTGGAGCAGTCTTGAGTCAAGACAATAGACCGATTGCATAGTTCAGTGAGAAGCTTAACGATGCCAAAGTGAAATATTCCACGTATGATAAAGAATTTTATGTAGTCATACATGCACTAAAGAAATGGAGGCATTACTTGGTTCCAAAGGAGTTTGTCTAGTACAGAGATAACCATGCTTTACAATTCGTAACTTGACAGGAGAAATTGAACCAAAAGCATGAAAAATGGGTTGAATATATGCAGAATTTTACTTTTGTTACAAAGCACATTTCTAGAACTGCTAACAAGGTTGTTGATGCATTGAGAAGGAAATGTTTGATTCTACAGGAGTTCAAAGTGAAAACTTTAGGTTTTGATAACCTTAAGGACATGTACAGAGATGATCCAGATTTTAAAGAGGCTTATGAAGCATGTGAGAATCCAATTCTCAGAGACAGAAGCCAATGGATTGAATATTTAATTCAGGATGGATTATTATTCAAGGGAAATCAGTTGTGTATTCCAAAGAGTTCTATGAGAGAGAATCTTCTGAAAGAAAAACATAGTGGGGGATTGGATGGACATTTCGACCATGACAAAACATTCGTGCAACTGAACAGTTTGTATTATTGGCCAGGAATGAGGATAGATGCCAAGAAATTTGTGAACAAATGTAGGATTTTCCAACATGCAAAGGGGAAAAGACAAAATACAAGATTGTATCAACCATTTCCAGTACCAGAGAGATCGTGGGATGCAGTAAGCATGGATTTTGTGTTAGGACTGCCAAGGAAATAGAGGGGTTGTGATTCCATATTCATGGTAGTCGAAAGATTTTCTAAAATGACACATTTCATACCATGTCAGAAAACTAGTGATGCAACTCACATTGCAAATATGTTTTTCAAAGAAGTTGTTAAACTTCACGGCTTAAGCAGGAGTATTATTTCGGACAAAGATACCAAATTTGTTGGCCATTTCTAGAGGATACTATAGAAGAAGTTGAGAAAAATTTTATCTTTTAGCTCAACATATCATCCTTATACAGATGGACAGACCGAGGTAGTGAACCAAAGTTTGGGAGATTTATTGAGAAGTTTGGTGGCTGAACATCACAGTCAGTGGGATCAGATTCTGCCACAAGTGGAATTTTCATAAAACGATTCACCAAATAGGAGTACAGGACAGATCCCATTCCATATTATGTATGGAATGCAAACAAGAGGAGTATATGAGTTGAGAGACTTAAAACATAGTGATTTCAGAAGTGTTGAAGTAGAGGATTTTGCAGTAGAGATGCAAGAGCTCCACAATCAGATTAAAGAGCGGTTAAAGAATTCCAACCAAGAATATAAATGTAGAGAAGATAAGCACAGGAGAGAACTTCAGTTTGAAGTAGAATATTTAGTTCCAGTGCATCTGAGGAAAGAAAGGTTCCCAAGGGGAACATACAATAAGTTGAAAATGAAGAAAATTGGACCGTGTAAGATCATAAGAAAATCTGAGGCCAATGCTTATGAGATTGAATTACTGAATGGGGTAAGAATATCACCCATATTCAATGTAGCAGATATGTATCCATACAAAGAAGATGAAGTAGGAACAGAGAAGGATAAAAAAGAATTTCAGTGGGTCAGATAAATGCATGTAGCTAAAAAGCCGCAGATGGAAAGGATCCTTGACCAGAGAGTCAACAAAAAGACCTGAAGGAAGAAATACTTTGAGTATTTAGTAAAATAGAGAGGACACCCGATTGAAGATGCCAGTTGGGAAAGCAAAGAAGATATCCAAAGACATGAAAAAACAATGCATGAGCTCATGAACAGGATTTCATGAATTTTTCAGCCAAGGGAGTATGATGCAGGAGCATCATAGGCAAGCCATCGAAGAAAGCGCAGAAGCGGAAAACAACTGGAATTGCACCAATGCACATTTTGAGACATTTTGAATTTGAATGAAGGAACATTATAGTAATAGTTAGGAGAACGTATTTGCATTTATGTTTTGGAGATTGTAAACATATGAGCATTTCTCTCATCTGTCGGATAAAGAGGCATTTACTGTAATTTATGTAAAGTTGTTGTAGATTTTATTTTAGATTAGATAGCTTGTAAAGTAGGAGGGAGAACTTGTAAAAGACACCCTCACTTGTATTGTTGGATTTAGAGAATCAGTTGTGTAAGCTGTAGAGCTGTAGAGAGCATAGAGACAGAAGAACAAATATTTTAGGATTGTATAAGCAAATAGCTTTTGCTATTGAACCCATGTACAAGAGCACTGGGATTAATATAAAACTATTTTAATTATATTTCATGGTGTTGTAGTGGTTGTTGTTTACATCTATTTTTAATGGTATGTTTACAATCTTGCTTATGTTCTCTGTTACACAATTGTTTCAATGCTATGTGTGTGTATTCTTGTGAATTCATGTTGAATGTATGAAGTCCGTGAGAAGAGAAGTATGAGTTTCAACTGTTTCTCGTCCCGAGGATTCCTGCAAGGAGTGCAGTGAAGGTTCGCATAGAGTGCATTGACATGGTTATGAGTTTTATCTCAGAAAAGATCAGGAGGGATACCGTTGTTCCTATACTAGTGGGAGTGCAAGTATCACACAGATCCGTGCAAGGAGTGCGTAGGCGAGTGGAAGTCTTAGACTATTCCAAACAAGGAGGGAGGTTGAAGAACTATTGTTGTAGAGGAGTGCACAGAGTTGAAGAGAGAAAATAACTAGGGGTTATTTTGAATGCCGCAAGGAGTGTGCGCAGGAATCCTATTGGAACCTTGAGTTTGCAGCAGAATAAGCTCAGTAGGGATAGAACCTATGAAGTGTTCTGAGGGAGACAGATAAAACCTCTCAAGTGTTCCGAGGGAGATGAGGTCTGAATTCACCTCGTAGAAGATAAGTTCAGAAGGAGAAAGGCATCAAGTAAATTGGCAGGAATCCTTGAGAAGTCTGAACGGACGGTTGAAATTTCAGAGGGAGAATTGTCGAAGTTCCATGGACTGTTGGATCTGGTAGATCAGGGGAAAGGTTAGGGATAAGAGTCCTTCAACACTCATAAGCTCAGGAGGATTAGAGACTGTTGGATCCGAATCAATGAGAGCCGTTGATCTCACACTCAAATTTTTATCTTTCAGAATTTGGGTAACCAAATAAGTTGTGACTTGGGGTCGACAGTTGCAAAATCTCAATTCACAAAATCCCAATTGAATCCGGACTGTCAGATCATGAGGAGATCAAAGACATTGATTGGGATGAGGATTCATCGTGATTTTGGTCATCGATGAAGGGTGTTGTTGCACTGTGAATATCCGATAAGCAAAATTACGAAGTGCCGAATTGTTTGGGTCCCAAGTTTTAGACAGTGGTCACATCAAGTTAAGTCAAGGGAGGAGTCAAAGGATTTGTTATCCTTTCAAGGTTTCGTGGATTGATGAGTCAGAGTACTGACATCAGTGATCACGAAGTCGTGAAACCCGAAATACCTTTTCGGGTGAAGCTTGTTGGTCACATCAGTCAGTTGTGTGGGTAAGAGTTGGCGCTTAGTGCTTGTTTTCACATGTGTAACTCCTAAGAAGGACCTGTGGTTAAACACTTGTGTGTTGGATATTCCTGTGGGGAATCAAAGAGTTAGTCAGACTCAAAGGGAGATTAAGAATGATCCTAAGACCAGGAGGTTACGCAGAGCCTGCTGAGGTAGGGGGTGCTGCATCATATATGCTGCAAAATATTCGATTAAAAGTAGGCAAAGTTTCATTTTGTTCTCTCTCCAAAGCATAGAAATCAACAAGGTAAGAATCTGGTGATTTATGTTCACCCCAATTCTTCACAAAAACATTAGAGAATTCGATCCAAGAGCCGATGGAATCAACTCTCAGACTCTTAAGCCAAACAACAACATCTCTGATCAAATCTTTAGAGAAAAATATCATGATCACATCTTCATGATCAATTTGAAAATGATCAATAAAATCTTCAAAGGATTCCAAATGAATTTCAACTGAAGCTTGATTCTCTCTAGAAAACCGGGGTAGATATTCATAACAATCAAGAGGATAAGGATGAAGAAGAGAAGGCAATTTTAAAGGCTTAAACATCTTCATCCCGATTTTGATTTGAAAGGCTGTGGGCTTATCATGAGAGACAACAAGTTGTTGGCAAGATTAAGAAGTTATGGCAAGAGGAGTTGAAATCTCACAGGGTTTTGAAACAATTTTAATTTCTTCAAGAACACATGGCTGATCATATTCTGAAGGAAATGAAATACAGTGGTCATCTTTATGAGCAGGCCGAGGAAAAATGACTGAATCAACATCTACAATGCAAGCAGGCTACAAATCTTCTTCTAAAGATGGATATATAAAAGAAGTTTGATAATCCTCAGAATACACAAAACATAGGATAATTCTTTTAACATGTGAAGGGAAAGATATGAAGGAGCTAATAAAGAACAACAATAGTTCATGAAGCAAACTAATGAACTGATACCTAGATTTTGAATTCAACCTCTTCATTTTTTATCAACCAGATCCTCCCCAGTGGAGTATTTAATGTGGAGTCGCTAGGAAAATGATTATAGTCGAATATTGTTTTTGTCTCTTGTATGCCATCAAGAAACAATTCTATGTCATTCTCCAAGGGAAAATATGATTTCACTTTTGTTCCTCGTCAACGACGCCATTTTGTTATCACTCCAAGAGTCCTTCTCAGGTTGTAGGTAGAAGAACCCTGGTAACTTAAAATATGTTTTGATTTTCTGTGTAGGTTGGATCAAATGGGACACATAAACTATTGGCTCACACTTAAGACACTTAGTAATATAATTAGATGAGACAATTCTTTCAAAAGTGTATAATCAGATCAGTAACTGAGTGGTGGGTGAAGAAAGTCTATCTCTATCAACCAAATCAGATGTGTGATGGGATGAATAAATATAGCATAGATTACTTATTAAATCAGTGTTTATGAGTTGACCAATGAGATGACAGCCATTTGCAACTAGATAAACTTAGACAATAGTAATCAGTCAAGCACAAAAAAAAGAGAGAAGATGATAATCTGACATAAACAGTGAAAGGAACTTATGATCTGTATTATATGCAAAAAGTCTCAGTACAATATCAGCATGGTTTAGTCTCCAGACTCAAACCATAGTCCTTAGACTCCCCTCCCATGGTGTATCAAAGGTCTCAAGCTTTATAGCCTTTACATCACAATTTCAAGATCCTATAAAAATGGATCTGAAAATAACTAAAACTAAGTATAATAAAAAAGGATATGACAAGTAAGATTATTGTAGGTCGAATTGACCCTCTTAGCATTACTTGGTAGTCTACAGGTGAAAATCATGGAGTTCAAGATCTTTGTTTGACAGTTGGGCGATTTCTATCAAAAATAGAAATGCCATTTGGCTTCCTTATTTTTCCATATGTCTTCAAAACTTAATGAGGAGGAGGATTTAACTTTTGATAATTATTATCTTTAATTTGATACCATTCCCACGTGTTCTGGAACTCAAAAAACGTGATCTGGGTAGAAATAATTAAATTCTGGACTCTTCAGCACTTTCGACGGCTCATTAGTCATGTATTTTGCCTTTTAGCAGCCGAAAGTCAAAGATTTTCGACGACTCATTACACTGTAAATTTGCCACTTAGCAGCCGAAAACCTTAAAATAAACTTAGGTTTAATTTAAGAAGAAAATCAGTTTATACATGGAAATACCATCTTTAAGAGCTTCTCTCTAAGCCTTTAAATCTTAAGATGAAAAATGATTCTTCTACTTAATGCTCACCTTATAATGTGATTTGGAAATCATTAGCAAGTTATTTTTTATCGCTAACACCCGGGACTAACACATTTTTGTGGTATGTATAAGAATTCTACTGCTCTTCAATACTATAAAATTTTATAAATATATCATGCTGCATGTTTAATTTTTAAATAATCTCATCGTATAATTGACATTAATCCATATGTTGCAGGTCTTCAAACAAAGGGTAAATTTGCATGTCCATTTTGTGGTCCTAAGATGAAGTATCTTCATTCAAAAAGTTTAGGAAATGTGGTGTTTTATGAGTATAGGCACCTCTTCCCTAAGAACCATAGGTATCGTACTACCGAAAAACATCTTTTCAATGGGAAAGAAGAGACTAGTTTAAAACCACGAAGAATGACACCTATAGAGGTTGCAATATAATATAAATCGTCAAGGTACACAATTTATTTATGTATCGTATATGTAATGTTTTGAATTTTTTGTTTAATCATTGAATTTGTTTTACCATATTTGATATTTATTGTTGTCATTTCTTTTATGCTTCATGAAGGCTACCGTCACGAAGGTATTAATAATGGGCTTCCATGAGGAATGAAATGTTATCCCACTCAATTCCTGAGGTTTCCCTACTATGATGAGATAAAAATAGCTCATTTGTTTGATACAATGCATATGCTAAGTGTTTATATACCCAAGAATCAATTGTTGGACCTATTATTAAAACTAGGCAATCTAATTAGGTAGTGGGTCACTACTACATATGGGCAAATTATTCCACGTTTCCATTATTTTCATGCTTTTTTAAAATTGGGCGAGATTTTCGTCACTATTGCCATGAAAGTTCGTCTCTATTGCCACGAATATGTTTTTTAAACTGGGCAGGATTTTTGTCGCTATTGCCATGAAAGTTCGTCGCTATTGCCACAAATATTTTGCCTATCTCAAAAAGCATATGCTAACGACTATTTGACTAGTCGATCTATATATACTTGTATTTAAGAGACTTTGTGACACAATTGCTATAGTTGCGACACTGTTCATGGATTTTGTTTGAGCTGTTTATTTTTTCCGTCACCCACCGGTTGAACATATCCAATTCTCTATCTACATAGCTCGGATTTTGAACTTGCAAGGTTAGTATGTTTTTCTATTTATGTACTCATTTAACTTGTAAATTTTTGATCAAATGAAATTTCATGTAGCTTGTTTTTTTCTTGATAATATATTATATGTGCAGTACCATATTTTATGTCATTGGTTTTTGGATCTAGTTAGTATATTCTATGAAAATTCACGTGAAATGTCAAGAAAAATATTTTCTGAAGAAGTATTTGAAGAAGAGGGAAAATTACTCCATCAATAAGTCAATTCAATCATTAAAAACATATGTCATTATCAATCTAGATTAATTTGAGCCTACAATTCCTTATTTAAATTTAATCCTTATTACAAAACCACCAACTCATAACAACTTTGCCGGTTGGACTAATGTTTGAAATAGAAAGTGAAAAAAAAATCCTCTTAGGTCTAATTCTATCCCTTAGCGACCTTGTTAGCTCTCTAAATTTTGTGTTTCTATGATGTTGTTCCTATATATATTAATGTCATATTTTTAGTCTAGTATTAGGTTAGGTTAGTCATATAACATTGTATTCTTATGTGATGTTGTTTCTCTCAATTTTTCATAATCACATGCAATTCTAGATGTAGTGATTTTTTCTAGTTTGTAGTTGATGTAACTTGTTTATACACTATTAACAAGGAGTAGCTAAAATATAAAAATTTTCTGACGAAATCTATGATAACATGATGAAATCTACTAGTCAGACAATGAAAAATGAGAACATGCCAAAGTGTCTTAGAAAATAAAACTGTGGCCACTATAAGTAGTATAAAATTGTGACCATTGTATGTAGCTAAAAATCAACATGTCATCATTTAAACCAACCCAACCCAATTGTGGATGACAAGCGGATGGAATTCTTTTTTTAGTGGTGAATTTCAAAGATTGACCTTTTCTCTACAAAACAACTTAGAGGCTAGTGTATGGTGTCGAGTGATTCAAGTTTGAGAAATTTTGACCACTTTCGTTAAATGGTGTGTAATTATTTTCCATGGTGATTCAGTACACACTACTCTAAAGTACAAATTGAAGCACAACGATCCTAATAGTTAATCGATAATAATAATAAAAAAAAACATGTCAAAATGTCTTAGAAGAAATAATTGTGAGGATTGTAGGTCACTATAAATAAACATATCATAATTGAAAGGAGTAGCTAAAATATCATGAAGGAGTAGCTAAAATATAAAAAATTGACAACTTACTATTTGGTATGGTGTAGGTAAGACAATTACTTTTCAGTATAAGGATTTGTCACTATGAATGAAAATAACAGGAAGCTTGCTCGGTTAAGAGTGGAATTAGAGGCAAGGGGCGATGCAAAATGTTATTTCCCTTGCTATGATTGCAGGGGCTTGCAAAGAAAAATATTTTTAATAGCAACAACTGAAATACATTGTAGGGAGAAGGGGCATGACGAAGGGGGTTATGAATATCGTCCCTTGGTAAGAGGATTCAATATTTAGTGTATTCTCTGTAATAGTCATCATGTCATGAATTTTAGTAATATTTCTTATCAGGAATTTTATATTTTCTATACACACTAACGTTTTTACGTTGATTTTAAATATATAGACGATGCCCCCAAAATGTCGACCTCTAGAGAGTTATTTGCCAAGTACTAGCAGAAATACTCCTTTACAGGGTGATGAACTTTGAGATCATAATATTGAAACTGTCGATCAAGTTATTAATGATGATATGAATGGAGATAACATTAGTGATTCAAATCAGAAAGATGAGATACATAGATTAATCCAAGACACATTTGCTCCAATGGATGAGGACAACCAGGATGATAGTCATGATGTTGATCCTCTATTTGAGAAGTCACTTCAACCTCTTTATGAAGGCTCAACAACAAATATTTTATCTGCTATATTGTTGTTGGTGAACTTGATGGTTTTGAATGGTTTATCAAACACATGCCTCACACAGATACTAAGGTATTTAATTTGTTAATTATTTATGCTTGCATGTTCACAAATACTTAAAAGGTTCAATTGTTTCCTATATTTATATTGTTTTCTAATTTGTAAATTAGTATGGATGCGATATTGATGATTGATATTGTTTACATTGGCTTATTGTTTTGAATTTTGTAGATTGTTAGGTGAATTTTTATTACCGACGTCAAATATTTTTCCATGCACATATCAAGAAATATTTGTGATTATTAAAGAAATTGGAATGGAATATTAGCCTATTGATGCATTTCCTAATGATCATATCATATACTATGGGCAATATGCATTAGAAAATGAATTCCCACAATGTCAAATAAGTAGATATCGAACCGATAAAGCGTCAAAGAAGGTGCCTCACAAAGTTCTTCATTATATTCCGATAATTCCACGTTCCCAGTGGTTGTTCAGGTGCCAAAGTATAGCACATTTTATGGATTTCCATGCAAAGAAAAAAAGTCGAGACGATGTTCTTAGAATGCCTGCAGAGGGTTCTGCATTGAAGTACATCGAAGAAAAGTGGCCAATTTTTAAAGAAGAACCTCGTAATGTTAGACTTTCGTTGGTAGTTGATGGTGTCAATCCATTTGGAGAGCTTTGTTCTACGCACTCAGCGTGGATTTTTTTGGTTATAAACAATAACCTTCCTCCTTGGATGTTGATCAAGAGAAATCACACAATGTTGGCAATGATTGTTCCAGGTAATTAATTATCTTTTATTTGCTTTAAAGTATGACAAAATATTTCATTTTTTTTTTTTTGCATGGTAATTATTTCTTTTATATATAACGACATCTAGATAAGTATAATTAATCATGCAGTATGTTGAATCAATTAGGTAAGTACCAGGTTAATTAATCAATGAGTTGTTGAAGTTATGGGCTGGCATCACTGTGTATGACATCTCTAGACTAATAGGGCAAAAATGATTTCAATTCCATGGAATACTATCATGGACAATTCATGATGGTCCTGGGTTAACACGTTTTTGTGGTATATTGTTACTTTCTTTTGTGATTTAATATTATATATATTTATTGAAAATATCATGAATTATTTTAAATTATAACTCTAATTCTCTACATTAATTCATATATCTTATAGGTCTTCAAACAAAGGGTAAATTTGCATGGCCAGTTTGTGGTCTCAGGATAAAATATCGTCATTCAAGGGTTTTAGGAAAGGAAGTGTTTGATGAGTATAGGCACTTTCTGCCTAAGAACCATAGTTATCAAACTATAGACAAAAAAAAATTCAATGGTAAAGAAGAGAATGGAAAAAAACCATGAAGAATGACACCTTGCCTATGGAAGTTGGAATATATTAGAAATCGTCAAGGTATGCAAATTATTTATGTAAGACAAATTATATAAATCTTTGGTTAATTTCATTAGTATTAATTTCATTTTGTTTGATTGATTGGTGTTAATTTCAATTTGTTGATGTTTCATGAATGTCGTTGAGGCACGAATGGGCTTCCAAGAGGAATGAAAAGTTACCCGATGCAATTCAATATATTGCCATACTACGAGCACCTACAAATAGTTTATCTGTTTGATACAATGCATATCGAGAAGAACATAACATAATTGTTATGGTGAATATTAGATGGAAGGACTAACAAAGAGAGAATTGGAAAGCTTTGTTATGACATCTAGGAAGCTAATCACACATTGCAAAGTGTTATTATTAATTCTAATGACGATGGTCGTGAAAATAATACTAGTCTTCCTTGGTTATTGACGGAGCAACATAGCAATATTGTAAAAGAGGTCATTCGAAAAATTAGGTTTCCGACAGGGTTTCTATCGAACATACAAAATATCTTAACGAAAAAAGGTGATTCTGGTGGGGTTAAAACACATTATTGAAATAAATTCATTAAGGTAATTAGTAGGTTATAATATATTTCCTTATTGGTACACATTTTTTGGAAACAAATAATAATTATTTATTTTTTGTTACAATATGTTCTACCTTTATCTCTCCCAGATGACTTTGACAACAACATAAAACAAATTATTTATGTACTTGGAAAATACATGAGGTAAGTAATGTTTTATTGTACTTCTTATGTGATTTGTAGCGGAACTTATTGACATATTATGTTTTATCTACAAATTTATGTATGCCTTGATATTATTTTATTGCATCGACGTTTATAGGTGGCTATCATCAAAAGAAATACATAAAGAAGATATAAGGTATTGGAAGATAGAAATTCCCCGACTAATGTGTCAAATGCAACAATATATACCTCCACCATTTTTCAATGCACAAAAACACTACCTCATACACCAAGTTGAGGAGATTGAATTATGTGGACTAGTACACACAAGGTCGATGTGGATGGTGGATGTCAGGCGAAATATATGTCGTTATAATAATGTTGTAGTACTTGCCCAACTATTTAATTGTCAACCCGGGGTACGTAAATTGACGAAGCACGTGCACTGTTTGTGCAGGACTGAAGTAGAACTAATCTAATCTAATCTATGTTGCTGAAATCAAACTAATCTAAGAAAGCATTGAAACACTAACTAGGAAAGCATGAAATTGCATAAGGGAAATACAACATGTGAAGAGTTAACAACAATGACATATGTGAACTCACACAATATATCAATCTAAAATTATATTACAATAGTCAAATGACAAAACATGAAAGAATAACAAAGCTAAGAATCCCCTTCTCCTAATTACAAGACTATTTCCAAAAACTCGAGCTTACATCCTAATTGAATTCTCATGAAGAGAGAGCACTCTCTTTTATACATGAGAACCTTGAAGATAAGATAACCATCTCATTATTACAGATCCACTATTCTCTCAACCACTCTCAACTACTTTCCCATTATTACAAGATATGATCCCTTCAAATCCTCACACATATCTCT
>JZKD02S2414293.1:288762-306333 GCA_000966675.3 Picea glauca
TTGATGATGATGAGTATTTTGGACAATAGATTGAGTAAAATTTGAAGTAGTAAAAATTCATTCATGTTGGGTAAAACATTGGTCGCAGAGCAATGCCATTCAAAACGTTGCAATTACGACATAAATATTCACAAATGTGGCAATAACGATGTATATGTCACAAATGTGGCAAGAGAGACGCACTATCCCCATAACATTGTGACCATGAACACAACAACCCCTTAATACACTATGATCCCCGATGCAATCACACCTAAAACATTACGACCCCGAACACACTAATCCTCTAATACACTATTGTTGGCATTAACCCATTTGAGTCCGAACACAATCATGATTTAATATATTGACCCAATCCCATGAACCTAGTAACCCACTAGTCATATTTGACCATCGTTAATTATATTGACCATGGTTGATGCATGACCCCATGAACCTCCTAACTATTTAATCCCATTGAACCCATCTCATAACCCCTTGACCCACTAACTTCATCGAAACATACCCACTAATCCATTAACTATGTAACTTACTAATCCCTTAACCCATGACCCTCCTATTACATTCACTCTAGTAACCAACTAACCCTTCACCCTTATTGACAATATTGATCTCCATTGACCATTTTTGACCATGATTGAGCATAATTCATCATGTTTGACTATAGTTGGCCATATTTAACGTGGTTGACTCATATTGATTATCTTAATAACCTACTCTTGTTCTAAACCTGCAACTAGCACACTAGTTTCCTTTAAGGCTTAAGGAAGATTTTCTCATGATACCATTTTACTACTCACTTGGCATCCAACCTCTCAAGTACTCAATGCTCCGACACTGAAATTTTCAGATGGTCCCAAATAGATTCTAACCCTTTACATACTATAATCATTTAACCCTATAACTCATGACATGAAAATCAAACCCTAAAACATTCTAACCACTAAATACTATGACCCCAAAGCGTCGTTATTATAGCAAACTTGTCGCAACATCCGTCAAATGCAACATATTTATAGATTTTGCAACTACGCAATTCCGACGTAAAAAAACCCTAAGTGACCATTAGTATTTTGACTTGGTCAACATAATAGGGTGACCGTTGGAGGGGAAAACCTAGTTTCCAAAACGTCGCAATTGCGACATCAATCTTCACAAATGTGGCAAGAACGACGTCTATGTCACAAATGTGGCAAGAGAGACATTCCGGTGGAAAACGTGGCAAGAGAGACGTTAACATGGCAAGAGAGATGTCAACGTGGAAAGAGAGATGTCAACGTGGCAAGACCGACGTTATCGGGCAATACGAATTTTTTTTTTTTTTAAATTTCCTCTATTTTGCGACAATATGGACAATTTTGTCTATAATGCCGCAAATAAAACATCGGAATTTTTACAATATGTACTAGTGGATCTATAGTGTGATGATGCAACTCAAAGAGATTATCTTGACATGACTTGACTATTTTGAATGAGAATTCCCCTATCCCCCTAACTACAAAGGTGGATCTTAATTCCCATGAATACTGAAAGAAACTTACAAATTCAAACGGTTTATTCTCGACTCAATTAACTCGATAATTCCTTAACCACAAGGTTAATTTTTATTAAATTAATACAACTAGATTGACTATCCCTTTCATAGGATCTAGCCTTATTTAATTAACTGTGAAAGCATAAACAATAATAATGTGTAGGTCATTTTCAAGAGATTTCCAACTTAGTTTTGAAAAGGAGTGAAAGGTTTTAGGTGAGCACCATTCACCATCCCTTCTTAATTGTTCTATAAAGATGAGCCAACTTTACTGCTATTTAATTCTAGATGGTTATGAATAAGAAAGGTCCTAGCCAATGCATTTACAACTTATTGGGTTGATTGAGGTACCTACTATTGTATAGCAATACAAAGTCACTTTTCCTCAATATCCTCCAATAATATTGTTTTCTTCTTTCTTTTTTCTTTAGAACATTTAATAGTTGCTTGCTTTTCCCTTTTGAGGTTATTTTGGAACTGAATAGGGGGTATTTTGGGAGAGAAGGACTAAATGGTTGTCAACTTCCCTTAATGATATCTAGAAAGGAGTCATATTCCAACCAATATGGGTTTACGTTGAAAGGGTTGGGGGGATTTTCCTAGAGGAATTTAATTCCAAGATGATAAGGTTATGGGATGAGTCACCACTCAAAGAGACCATTGCTCGAACTAAATATTTTCATCCAGAAAGGATTTATAGGTCACTAAACAATTCGGGATATTGGCCAGCTAAGCCTCCCATGTTCTCATATTCCTCCAAATAAAAGAGATTTTTACAGGTTGTATATTGTGCATCCTAGCTCACTCAATTTTGGAAATTCGAATAAGTCTACGAGGGGATCCATTTGAGTTGTTGGGACCCAAATTTCATAATATCCTAGAGTAAAATGTATGTCTCCTCATAGCAACACTAAACTGAAGTGGAACCGATATTTTTCTAGGGAATTTTCCTAAAAGCTCTGTCTATATACATAAGGGTCATAAATGTCAATGCAATTGAACTCCTTAGCTAGATATCTAGAGAATAAAGAGGTCCCTGTAAGGACTGAGGGGAAGGTCCATGATTTTATGAGTTTAATTAGATTAACACTATTAAAGTTATATAATAATTATATTAATTATTATTATATTAAAAAATTAATTAATTATATATATATATATATATATATATATATATATATATATATATATATAAAGTTAAAAAATAAATAAAAAAAATCAAATGAACAAAACCAAATTATATTTCCCCCCTTCCCACGCCCGTTCCTATGCCATTAAGACGATTTCCCAAACCCTGCGAAAGTTCATTGCGGGAGTTGGTAGAGCACTGCCCAAACCTGCAACACAGATTAAGGAATATTTATGAGGTTGAGGCTTTGGTTGATCGCTAGTTATGAAGCTATTTGAGGTCCACTGGTCTTGCACGTGCCCACACCATCGATCATAGCTTCTAGTTGTTGGAGGAGGTAGACCATTGCTTCTAGCTGTTGGAGGTATATAGAGCACTACCCAAACCCTGCGACAGAGATAGAGCAAGAGAACCTGTGACCAAGGTGACAGAGGAGCGTTGATAGATAAGGCCAGCTAGCCCTAGCATGACAGAGAAGCTTTGATAGAGGAGGCCAACCAGCCCTAGCTTTGGTAGAGGAGGCCAACAATGTCATCAAATCAGGTATGTATGTGAAGCAACTCTTTCCATGAAATTTCTCCTTCCTTCTTTACACATTCTGATTGCTAAAATGTCGGGTGAAAAAGACACCTAAAGCCTAGCTAGGTGAACTTGAAAAATCAGATCACTCCAGGTTTAGGTACATCTTATAATCATGTTTACACTCCCTCTTTCCACACTTGTGCCCACCTTGTAATCCCATCAACTTGACCTCTCAATATACCCTTTCTACTCCTTGGAAGACACATCTCCCACCTACTCTCCACTATTCCCACAAACCACCTATAAATTCAATTCACCATACACATCCAATATGACAATGACAAAACCCCTTCCCCAACTTTGATCATTGAGGAGAAACCCTAAATATGTTCTCCTCCAACAACCAACACAATGAATATCCAAAAAGAGATTAAACATCCATTTCAAACGCAAACTAGTTTTACTAATAACCTACATGACCCTCTTGGCACTTTTGAGGAAGCTACCCAAAACCCTAACCTCCCTTACCCTCACACTAATTTTTTATTTCCAACTTGAAGCCACCTAGGATCCCCTCTTTTCCACATCTCCATTTATGACCTTCCTTTGTGATCCCATTCTCTTTCCTTCCTTGCCAAGAGATGTCCCAAAACCCATTGCTATGCCTAATGGTCCATGTATGCAACACTAGACTAGTGAGGTTGGCCCTACCACCTCATTGTAGAAATAGCCAAAAGAGAAAGGAACTATGCTTGTAATTTGTTCCTCATCTTCTCATCTAACTTTGAAGCAGATTCAACATAGATACACTATAATTTTGGATTGTTTGAGATATAGTAGGTAATGAATTACTCAATGATATTTTGATAAATAATTCCTTGTATGAATTAGAGAGATTATATATATTTCCTTTGGAAATGCACTTCAGTGACATTATATACATGGTAGATACGTATGGGAAATTAAAAGTAGAAAATGCGACCTTCAAAAAATAGCTTGGAAGGGTCCCAAACAACACTCTTGGAAGCATGATGACATAATGATATCGACGAGGCACTTTGGGACATAACTTTGACTCTAAAAAGAGAGTTAGTAGAGAATAATAAAGACTTAGTAGAGAACTTGTGACATTCATTGTTGTAGAGAACGAGGATGATTATATTTTTTCATATATGAACCATTTGGAAGATTTGAACCCCATGTTTGAACTAGATCACTTCTAACCTTTGGTTGAACACATGCTTACAATCAATAATCGATTAGGTAAAAAATGGAAGAGAGTGGTATTAGTGACACCATATTTCCCCTCATTTTTCCATTTCCATTTGCATCAAGAGACTTTTCCTAGAGACACAATGACAAAAGGATCAAATTTCATAGTTTCTCCCTTACTTCTCGAACAAATTCCCACTTTGAAAAAACTACTAAGATTATCCTTAATCAAGAATGTAGCTGAAGATTCAATTCAACAAGATCAAAAGGTGGTATCATATTTTTCCAACATTCACCAACAACTACACCTATTAACACCCACTAGTATCTACACCTACCTACCTTGTGAATTAATTGTTCATACCTATGAGCCTAGTTGTATCTCTTCTACACGATTCAAGTCCTCACACTTAGCCAAATTTAGAACCTGACATAGTTGATTCAACCCCTTTCTAGCCTCATGTCAAAATCAAATGATCTTCAACAATCATGTTTGGATATGTTAAGAGTTGAGAATGTAGAAAATTTCTTGGTTACCTCAGCTAAAATAAATTAATACTGCCACATCCTAGAGTTGACAATCAACAACACCATCTAATAGTAGTTACTACTCCAATTAATTCTTAATCGATCACATGGGCCTATAAAGGATTTTTCCATTGATAGTTAGAAATTGATACACTATGTTCCTTTGTAGAATTCAACTCAAGATGTATACATTTGTTCCTCTATGATAGATATTTTAGTCACACATCAATTTTTTGAGTCAAATTCTAGCTGGCCCTTCTCATGTACAAGCTCTAGTTATGCCACTAAATGTGATTGAGTTAGTTCACACTCATTTCTTGTTTACAAATGAGTTCTTGTATCACAACATTGTTGGCTTCACTATTGAATTCATGCAGTAATGCTTCATATTGTATGTAGTAAGTTAACTGAACCTTATTTCACGCCAACATTGTTCCATCATGCCAACATTGTTCCAAATAGTTAATAGTTGATATCTTCTATGCTAACTCCCTCACATGTATAAATCAATTTTTGGATGATTAACAATTGGTTTTATTTTATGCATTGAAGAGTTCACCCTAATGGATTGGGGAAGTTTGGGGACCCAAGGGAGGCTCCTCAACTAAAAAAGACCCCAACTAGTGCACAAGGCCCAAGAGAGGTCATAACTGGTAAGGGAGGGACCTAAATGTGTTGGCCAAAGAATCTACCATAGACAAACATATGACCAAGGAAGGATAAACACAAAATAGGGCTACATGATGGCACTAGAAATCACATGGACAGACATAATCACACATCTAGACTAAGGTAAAGGACTCAAAATGAAGGGTTTCAACACACTATGATCCATCACTAGGAGGACCTAAGTGTTTTTCTAGTGTAGGTTGTGTATGGGAAATGCACCATGAAATACTCTACACACCAATATGTGATGGGATATGTGTATGATCAATATGAAGCGTGGAAACCATACACTATGAAGTGTAGAAACCATAAACTAAGTTTCACCCCCATTTCATGAGATATACATCATGGAATAGAATAGAAACAAGTTGCATGAATAATATTGAAAGGAAAAGAAACAATTGAAGACAAAGAAAATAAGGTGACACTAATTGGAAAGGAAAATATGCATAATAAAATAGAAGGGTACTCATGAGAAAAGTTTGCTCAAAAAAGTACCTTGACATAAGGATATAATTCACCACGTGAAAATTCTTTGCTTGATAACCATCATGGGAACCCAACATGTCCCTATATCGATGAAAAGTGGAAATACTCATGGGTTTCCCATGGGAATGTTCTTGCAAACAATGCTAACAAAGAGAAAAGAGAGGTGATAAGCATCAATTCATGACAAGTAAGATACGCTAGGAGAGGAGGGAGAAGAACAAGTCTAACTACCACTTGATTAAGAAAGAAACAACTACAAAATGAAAGTAAATGAAAAAGTGAAATAGAGGAAGGTAGAGAACATGATATATGCACTTACCTAAGTATTGATGATTCCATGTGAAATCATGTTGGGACATGCTATAGAAGAATTTTTTATTTTAATATGATAATATGGCTTGCCCCATGTACACCTACAAGACAAACGATGACCTGAACACAATGTCAAAAGATTTTCTGAATGGAGGAAAGGAATATAGGTGACAACTGGATGAAAGGGAGAAGGGAAAGGAGGCAAGAGTTTGAGCCTACTTTGAGTGGAGTAAGAGAGAATATGAGGAAAAGTGACAAAAGATTGTGTCTTGTCCTCCCCTTAAAATTCCAAATGCAAATATTCTTTTAAGTAAAAGAACACAAACACATGTATTGTTAATAAATAATCTAATACATAAGTTGAAAATAGGGAATTACTTAAATTGAAATTAGGGAAGCACTTTTTTCAGATCTGAGTTTGAATCTCTCACATGCCCTCCTATAAAGTTCACCCAAAGTATCCTGAAAAATACATTGTATTAGAGGCATGCATTTCTATGATTTGATAAGAAAAAAAAAAACTCTAAAATATTATGTTAGATAAAAAATAATTTCTTCCATATCTATTTCCTTATGAACTACTAAACTATTCATGGAAAAGAAACATGGAGATAACACCATTATCATGATATCTACTGAAATTCTCATTCTTGCAAAGATGTAAAAATGAATCTGATGCAACCATGCAGAACTCTCTTGCTTGGGTAGATTCAGAAAGTATATATCCTGTGTAGCCATGAGTCTACAGGGAAACTGCCAAATCCTTGAAGAAAAAGATGGTCTGCTCTTATTTCCATAAGTAAGGACATTCCTTCAAAGTATGTCTCCTCCATATTCAGATGATTGACAATGTTGCCAGGTAAAAAACTGACAAAAATAAACTCTTAGAAGACAAGTCTAGTATTTCCAGTATTGCACATATTGCTCTACACTCTGCTTTATTGTCTTCAACTTCATCACAAGAATAGATTGAAAATTCTGGGGAAACTAGACATATGAAGAAGAACAATCACCTTCTCTCTGACTACAAGATCTCCCATAGCCAACCCTCTACCCTATGTTGGACCACCACTTCTACACATTTTACTAGATCACTCCCAAACCAATTGGAAATTATTAATAGATAGGGTTACTGCCTCTTGGGCTTATCTTGGTTTTGGTGGAAAAAGACCTTTTTATTTTGTATCTGTGGTAAAGAAAGTGTGAAATACATGCCAAGTTGAAATTTACATGTCATCAGGACCACATTTACATATCATTAGAGAATGCACCAACATAAAGTTGGCCAATGATCTTGATGCCTTCTATAGATGCCTTTACAATATGAATGACATCTTTCAAGTTATCCTGAAATGCATTGAAACAATGCATGCAAAACAATCAAGAAACAATGTCTCAAATTCCTATATATTTATCTTTCAAAACCTCTATTTAACAAGTAGGTGAACATAATCATGTGGCTGCCCATCTTGCCAACTCGCTTTGTGTAGACTTTCGCCCCCCCTTTTTACCAACTCCTCCTGCCTTGCATTTGGAATCCCTTCGTTGATGTGGGCTCTCCCTCTTGCCATGCTTCCGAGCACCTATCTTTTCAACTCGCCTTGGTGTGCCATAGCAAAACCCCATGTTTGCATTGGCTTTGGAAAACCCCAAGTTTCTTCCTAGATGTGAGTTGTGTCGTTGGCTCCATGGTTTTGTTGGTTGGGCACTCCTCTTGCTTACTCGCCTTGCCTTTGGGTGCCCCTCTTGCCAACTTTCCTTGCATTAGCTTTGGAAACCCCAAGTTTTCTTTGCATTCGGGAAACCCCAAGGTTTTTTCCCACCGCACCCGTGCCACTGCCTCTTTCGGTTTTGTTGGTTGGGCGCTCCTCTTGCCAACACGGCTTGCCTTTGGGCGCTCCTCTTGCGAACTTTATGCAACTTATGAAACAATGCAACTTATGCAACTATGCAACTATATGCAAGTTTATGCAACTATGGAACTTATGCAACTTATGAAACTATGCAAGTTATGCAACTATGCAACTTATTGCAACTTTATGCAACATGCAACTATGCAACTTATGCAACTTTATGAAACTATGCAACTTATGCAACTTTATGCAACTATGCAACTTATGAAACTTTATGCAACTATGCAACTTATGCAACTTTATGCAACTTTATGCAACATGAAACTTATGTAACTTATGCAACTTTATGCAACAAACAACTTATGCAACTTATGCAACTTTATGGAACTTATGCAACATGCAACTTTATGCAACAATGCAACTTATGCAACTATATGCAACTTATGCAACTATATGCAAATATGCAACTTATGAAACTATATGCAACTATATGCAACTATATGCAACTTTATGCAACTATGCAACTATATGCAACTTATGCAGCTATATGCAACTTATGCAACTATGCAACTATATGAAACTATATGCAACTTATGAAACTATATGCAACTATATACAACTGTGCAACTATATGCAACTATATGCAACTTATGCAACTATAAAAGAGAAGACTCACACCCCAAATAATACCAAGATAACAATAATGGGATGCCAAGTATGATATGAATCAAGTAAACAAGGACCCCAATAAGTTTGTTACATACAATAGAATCAAGTATATTCTCCAAGCAAAACATGGTTTCCCTAAATATTTTCTCACTAACTTATCTTCTCATTTTTTCAAGTGTTGGTACCACAAACTTATATTCACACGATAACTTGTCTTCTTGTTTTAATGAGTGTAGGTACCACCAAATAGGTATCTTTCGGATCTATCTTCCTCGATTGATGATCAAGATATACTAAGAGAGGTTGAAAGTGAGACATGTTGTACTAGATCTACCGGTTATAGATCAACTAGATCTGAAAATATTTCGTATACGCATGCAATTTTTTATTACCAACGGAGGGTCATGTAATTATGATGCTGAGAGAATAGGTGACATTGAGTTTCCCTTGAGGTATAGACATCTAGTGCAACGATGGGCACCTAAGGAGCTACCTGGAGTGGACATTGATTTCTTCATCAGTGGGAGGATGAACCACATTGCTCCTCCGTCCTTACATGGATTGGGGTTATTTTCCATGGATGGCATAAAGTTCGGATATGGCACTGTAACTAAATTGATGGAGTATGTCATACCATTATACAAATACAATCACTGGTTGATGTTGGTCCGATATATGCAAAGTATGCAGAGATACAAAGTTGCTGCAAATTATATACAACTAGTAGATAACAATCAAAATAAATGGGCCACTATGTATATTGATGGAAGGCCAAAAGCTACTGGAAACATTGTGGGCTTTATAAATAGTACACGACCAGTGGCAACAACTAAGAAAACGAATTGCATATTTGAGGGACGCGAAGGAAATTATATATTTGTATGTGCAACAAAACAATAGTTCTAGGTGAATAGTTGTTGATCGATTACAACTTAAATCGAATAGATGGAGGGGGTGTGACTATGGGGGTAAATATCTTACATACCATTCAACTCAACCTTTGATCAATCATTGTTATAATTTATCGCTACAATATTTCAAATTTTTACTGCATATATTTCATTTTTCATTATTTATTTTCTGATATTACTGCAATATTTCATTTTTTAATGTTACAATTACTTTCATAACTCTTGTTGATTAATTTATTGTGTCAACATCTGTCCAGGGTGACCGTGAGATATCATAGGCTCCATCTATCCATGGTGACCATGGAAAGGCACCCATTGTGCCTCAGCAGGTAAATGTTAAATACAGTAACAACTTATGACTCCAACAACTAAATTTCTGAAATTTCATTATTTTTTTTTTTTTTTTCTGTTATTACTGCAATATTTCATTTTTTTAATGTTACAGGTGAATTTCATAACTTTTGTTGATTGATTTAATGTGTCAACTTCTGTCTAGGGTGACCGTGGAAAAAAATCACCCTCTACATCTGTACAGGGTGACCGTGGAAAGGCACCCACTGTGCCTCAATAGATAAATGTTAAATACAGTAACAACTTATGACTACAACAACTAAATTTCTGAAATTTCAGTATTTTTTTCCTGATATTATTGCAATATTTCATTTTTTTAATGTTACAGGTGAATTTCATAACTTTTGTTGATTGATTTATTGTGTCAACTTCTATCCAGGGTGACCGTGGAAAGGCACCTGTTGTGCTTGAGCAAGTAAATGTTAAATACAATAACAACTTATGACTACAACAACTAAATTTATGAAATTTCATTATTTTTTTCTGATATTACTGCAATATTTCATTTTTTAAATGTTACAGGTGAATTTTATAACTTTTGTTGATTGATTTATTGTGTCAACTTCAGTCTAGGGTGACCGTGGCCAAAAATCACCCACTACATCTGTCCAAGGTGACCATGGAAAGACACATGTTGTGCCTCAACAGGTAAATGTTAAATACAATAATAAATTATGACTACAATAACTAAATTTCTCAAATGTTAAAGTTCATTTCATTAATTTTATTCATCAATGTATTGTGGCATGGTCAATGTGGGAAGGCACCCACTGAGGATATTGATGAGGAAAAAATATTTTATTCCACTAGCCTAATAAAAACTGTAGCGAAGGCCTTGAACAAGGAAAACATAGAATATCTAGGTTTGCTTAGCAAAAGACCCCTACCACAAGAGGACAATGCAATAATTATAGAGCTACAAAATATAATAACTAATTTTGGGGTAAGTGACATATTCACATATTTTTATTAGGTATGACAATTTTATATCCATTTTTTTGTTTTATATTTTCTATATGATCCGATAAAGAAAATTTTTCCGTTTGTAGGAGTTTTTAAACCTCGTGCGTCAGGAACTTGTCGATCCTTCAATTTTTATAGGTAGCAGTGATGGTCCAATGCAACACAAATGTCGACATAGAAAAGTACAAGTGAGGCTTTTTGAGCCTCGTGAGGTTCCCCTCGAATCCATTGATAAGTGCAATGATGTTGACAAACATGACACGCCAGAGAATGATGATCCGGAGCCTGGGATTCCACATGACTCCGGAGAGGAACGTAATGTAGATGGAGAGGAAACTATTATGCATGAAGCAAAATGAATTAAAAGCATCGGATCACTAGATGTCACCTTTCTGGTGGATGATGCATGTGTTCCGATCAATATTCATAAGATTGTAGGTAATTGTTAATTAATTGATTCATTTTTATCATGAAATTGAAATGGACATTTGTTGAGATTATTAGAAATTAATGGATAACACGTTTATGCAGGAAACAATAATGTTTTCTATAGAAAATTAAATGAAAAAGCATTGGATTTGTTTGGCCCCACCATTCGCACACAGTGGAATGGTCAAGATAGAAAAAAGAAAGATGATTTGATAGACCACATGGTAAACTTGTTCGACTACACATTCAACAAGAAAGTGGTTACAAAGTTAGCCAGCAAGAATTTAAAATATACCAGGGCCAAATATAGGGATAAATTGCAATTAGACCTCAAGCATGAGCACCCTCCCATGGTTCTGAAGAAAGAGTGGAAGGCCCTGATAGAGGATGCAAAGGAGAACTTGTTTAAAAAAAAAGGAAGACATCCACGAGCTAGTCAAGCAAGGTACAACACATGTTAGATTATTAGTGAAATATGCTCATTTATGTTTTTCCTTCTTGTTTTAAGTAACAATTCCGATATCTATTTTTTTTCAAAAATTCCATATGTAGGCTACCAGACACCTCCAAAGCAACCAAGGCTAGAATTGAAAAGCACGAGCAACATAAACTAGGCCAGGGTGGCTATGAAAAAATAAAATCCCGAATTGTAAGATTTAAATGATTAACTGTGGTTAATATTTATTTAATAGTAGCGAACAAATATATGTTTTTGTTATTGGTATTTTTAATGGTGTTATGCATTGCAGTTAAATATGTTTGACACTTMTGCCACCGAGGAGGACCTAAAGCTTGGTTACAAGCATGGTTTTAAAAGTGTGATTGAATATAGGAAAATCTTGGGGAAGACTCCAATCTCCCCAGCCACGCAGGTAAATAAAATGAATAAGGAAACCACGGTAGCATGCTTGTAAAGTCTATTCATATTTTATTATATCACCCTTAACTAAGTATTTATGTTTTTTTCAAGCAACAGTGCAACTGGAGCAGTGAATCTAGCAGTATTCAACAAACACCATGTCATACAAGGTTGCACATGTCCAATGATAGTGGGGAGCAAAGTACCCATTCCGATATGTATGCTTCAGAATTAGAAATATTTACTGTGGTTGTAGATATTTATTTCTTGAATTATACTTATATATTATCTTCTCAAAATTGAAGAGCATGTAGCTCAGGAGGGTAAGTTGCAAGAGAAACCAAGTGGACAAGAAATTAACACACCAACTGTCACAACTACACAGACATGTAAAGAGAAATAATGTAATGTTAATCAAAATAATGAATTAGTTATTTCAATTATATTTCAACATATCGATATGATCATTTTTGTTGTTGCATTTCATGACCCTGCACAGATGCCTCGACATCCTTCTCAGCGATGTACCATAAGTATGGTACATGAGCACATGGAAACAAAAACAATAGAAGGACAGGGCACAAGAAATACAATGTCAAAGGATTATTATGATACCCCAATTGTCAATTTTATGAATGTAAAAAAACATAAATCGAAGAAAAATTAGATGTATAAATTCATGACTTGTTTCTGGATGTTTATCGATGATTCTAGTATGAAACATTGTTTATATGAATTACAACATTATGCTTCAATGTTTATATGTTCATATGTTTTGATGACTATCCTAGTTATGCATGAATGTCTATATGTTTTCTATATAAAAAAAATCATTTGTTGGGTATGGGGAATTGAGAGCGATGTTGGGGGGGGGGGGCGAGGGGCCATATGAGCTTCCACCTTCACATGGTTGGCCCTTTTCAGTAGAGAATAACCTATTCTCGAAACAAAGAGAATCTCATTAGGGTATACGACCACTTAAATTTTTTCTAGAGTATTTTACATAACTAAATTTATGTTTATTTGCTTATATATTATTTACTCATATAAAGAATTTGTCTTTTATGATTCATGCAGGTCTTGGTGATAGAAATGAATCTCGTGGAAAACTCTTATCAATTTGTATGGGCTAATGGATCTGGCGAAAGGACAATGATAAGGTAATGGTTTTGACATGTGTTAGGGTCCTATGATATAGTCATCTGGTCTCCAGTTACCTATTTGGAAATTTTTCTCTGATCATTTTGAGATTGTCTTCATGATAATAAGCTCAAGAGTAATGGTCTAGTGGTGTATATTATATTTCAAAGAGGTTTCCAGGTATATCCAAAGTTGGCAAGAGATGGTTTGAAAATTTTGAATATAAAAGGTCAAAGCAATAGCTTTTGACAGCTAAGGGTCAAATTTTTATGTTTTGCAAGCTACCGAAAGTTCCTAGTTTTGGTAGCTAAAAGGTAGACACAAATATTAGTTAGCTTCTGAAAGTGCAGAGTTCTCTAATGGTTAGACTATCCCATCGAGCTCTCAAACCACCATCATTACACAGGTCATGATGATCTTAAATGCTGTTGAAATCGTCTATGAGGATCATTTGTCACGATCTGGGCGATTCGTTATGATTCTAATTGAGGTTTTAAAAAATCATTAAAACCTACGATATCAATTCGAAAACCTCATCATGATTTCATTCACCATCACCATTTCGTGCAACAAATCACATGGAGGTATGTCTTAGTCAGTTTTAAATAAACATCATGATCTAAGGTTCCTTATTTGTTGAGTATTTGTTTTAAAATCTCAACCATCCACAAATTTGATGGTCTCACAAATTTTCCTCATTTGTTTTTCCTTTCTCCTTTTTTCTAGCACTGGTCTCCCATCCATCAACCCAAATTTTAGTATTTTAAAGATATTAACAGGTTTTTTGCAGGTGACTACTGGAGGAGCATTGCTCAGGAGGGAGATGCAAGATATTTCCTATCTAGAATCTCATCCAGATATTTTTCAAATGTTCAAGGATGTAGGTTTCCACAGGTTTTGTAAGAAATTACAAGGGTATCATCATGGAATCGTAGAGGCCTTTGCCAAAAGTTTTGATGGAGCCAAAGTGCAATTGGGTCCTCTGGAAATGCAGATAGATGAGGCAAGTGTTGCTGCAACAACTGATATTCCTGGAGAGGGTGAAATATGGTTCAAGACCACTTCCATTAAAGACATTGAATTTAGATCTTACCTTAAGCCGGAATTCCAGAGAATTATTTGGAAAAAACACATTCCCAGAAATTGCTAAAGGTTATTCAGGTGTAGATAACCTGTGAAGGGAGGTATGGCAGGGTCATTTCAGGCTTATCAATCATTTCACGGGCAGAAACCCTTTGAATTTGCCTCGTTATCTTTGTAGGAGCCTAAACAAGATGGCACAAAAAGTCCAAGCTAAACCTGAGAAAGAAAATAGTAGATTTTTCCATCACGACCTTATTAAGCTTATAGTGATGGAGGAACTCTAGAGAAGAGAGAATACATGGGACTATCTCCTATTTTGGGGAGAATTTGAGCAAGAGATCTAGCCTAAGGGTAAGAAGACACCTACCAAGAAGTCATCTACACCAAATAGCAGTAAGAGAAAGAGAAGGTCTCTGTCACCAGTTCAGAAAGAACAACCAACCCCTTCACCGAGGTCTAAGAAGGAAAAAAATAAGCTTGATTTTGATCAGGGAATAGATGGCTAGTGCAATGTTGTTACTAAAAACATCTTGAATTTTCCATACTCAGATTCTAAGTTTGAACCACCCATAGAGGAGATAAAGGAAACTGAAGTTGAAACTCCATCCTTTGAAGTACCTGAGACATCAACAAAAAAGAAGATCAATAGAGCATCCAAGATTCATAAGTTGAAAGAGGAAGTGACAGAGCTTAGGATGTTAGAAAGAGTCATCAAATCTCAGAAACAGGCTATGAAAAGAACATCTGATGAGGTAAGAGACTCATTTAAAAGGTTAGTCCTGATGTATGTAGCTCTAAAAAGGAAGAATAAAAGGCTATCTAAGAAAAACCAAAAACTTTACCAAATGATCAAACTCTTGAGGTTTAAGATAGCACATAGAAAACCAAAACCAAGAGCTCACCTTGGTCTAGAAGCTTTGGCTGAAGTTGCTATGGAAATAAACAAGGAATCCTAATAATTAGACAGAGTAAAGGAATCAAATTTTGCAATTTTGAACGGTTTTTGAAAACTCAGGATTTTCGACAACTTATTTTGGTCCACAAAGGTGTTGTTAGCTGTCGAATACCCTGACTTTCGACGGCTAAATCGGCTCTGTTCTATACATGTTAGTTGCCAAAAGTGAAGAGATGGAAAAAGGACAATATTTTCTCCCAGATCAGATCCATTGGCTTCCAAATCACTTGAGGAGATTTTCAGATGCATCCCAACTCCTAAATAGATGAGAAGGAACATCTTTTCATATTTTAAGGAAAATACAAAGGAAAAAGGTTCAAAGATGATTCCATTTTGGTTGAAGATAATTGATTCATAGCTAAGGTGTCAATGAAAGATTTCAAGCAATTCTATCATTATCTAGCAAGGCTATATAGATGTCGAAGACTATAATGTTAAATCACCTATGAAGAGGATCTACCTCCTAGAATTTTGTAATAGGATAGATTTTATAAACACTTGTAATTTTTAGATCCATGTTTTGAGGATTTGAAATTGCTTTATGAATATTATATAAGCCCATAGAGGCCACAGTCAAAAGTGTTAGACTGACAGGGAAGGATGGCATGGGAATGTCCCCATCCACTGTAAAATGTTTCAAAATCTGTAAGTGACTTTTATGAATGAATACAAAGGCATTATATTTCCAGATTCTTGTGTCATGTTTAAGTGGTGAATTTTTTCCCTGATGTAACTTGTTACTTTCTTGTTTCACATGATTTTTCTTTCTTTATTGTCTATGAGAAGATAATGTGTAGGATTTTTTCTTAACACCTTGTGCTGGCTCGAAACAATATTTATGTTTTATTCCAAGTTTGAAATGTGGAATTCGGATAAGCTCTGCTTTGCATTTGAAATGAATTTCAATCTATTCTTCTTTTCCCATTTTATAAGCTCAAATGATCCACTGACATGATTATCCTTCCTGGTCAAATTTTGTCTTAGTTATTCATTCATCTATTGTCTTAACCTCTTGACTCCATTTTTCCCAGTGGCCCTTTTTTGTGGTCTCAACCAAAAACTCTAAAAACAAATCCTATTCTGCATAGCTAGCCTAAGACCCATACTTAAACAAATCTAAATCTGACAGAGAGATCCCTCTCTAAGTCTTAGAGGGCTAGATCCTTGACTCGAAGTGGTTTTTTGGCTACCCCTGTTGATTTCCTCCTCAGCCTGGGAAATTACAGGGTGATAACAACGTGTTTTTTAAAGTAGGCTTTGTACTATTAAAAGTTCATAATCCTCATGAAAGGAAATGATTTCATTTTTGGTAGACAAGCAACAGTTTTTTTAACAAAGTATAAATCATAGGTTGTGGGAAAAACCTTTTTTTGTATTCTTACATTGACCAATACAACTATAATAGATGTTTAGTACAAAATCTTAACTACACACACACACACACACACACACACACACACACACACACACACACACACACACACACATGAACCCTAGGTAAACAAATGAGAGAAGAGAAAGGGAGATAATAATGAATAAGTGAATGAAGATAATAATATGAATAATGGAGTGGAGAGTGCACTCTATCCTAGTTGAATGATACTTGCATCCAACATGTCTCATTGTAATGTATGATGTGATAGTTTTGTCTTCTCACTATAATGTATGTTTATATGTCCATCATGGGATACCTAGAGCACCACCTATCATTCATGATCCAACACATAGTATTCAAGAATCCCATCCATTGATAATGTGCACAAGTACCATATGATTAACTAATAATTTGTATCCTTAATTATGAGCTATCAATCTTTACTATCACCATATTATTCTAGTGCATGTAGATTTATATTTGAATTTGGAAATATTAGTGAAGAATTCAAGAACTACTTCCATGAAAAATACATCTACATTCAACACTTTATGAGCTATCCCAACATTGTTCCAATTGTGGATTTTC
>JZKD02S2414293.1:306598-343917 GCA_000966675.3 Picea glauca
CTATATTCATCTCCCAATGTTATCCTCTCACTCTTTTCATCTCAAAGATGCTACATGGGAATAGGTGAGTGTACTCTCAAATAAAATATACAATGTCTACAATGATGTTTTCATAAAAATAGTCCCCAATAATAGCCAACTTAGACACATCCTTCATACTGCAACCAACTATTTGTCTTCAATATCCTATGATAGTGAACTAGATAGTTGGTATTCTTGGCTTATGTGACTACATGGTGCACCTCTATTTATTCAAACCACGGAGAATGAAATTCTTTTGTGACATCATCCTCTACAGAATCTATGGTCAAACATTATGGTAGTCCCATTAGTGGGAAACATTGAATGTGTTTTATATCCCCACTAATCAACATATCTTCCTCACAAAGTTGAAAAGTGTCATAGAACTTAAATTGTAGTTATGGTCAGTAGGTCATCTATCATTGTATTTTTCTTCTATAGGTACCAATTCTCCAACAATGACTCTAAGGTGGGCACACATTTATGAAACCACTACTAAATAGAAATTACCTATGTATACTAGTGAGTTTCACAATGATCCACATGCTCCACTATATAAGAAGTACCATTGAATTGTAAGGACTATTTGGAAAAGATTGATTTATGTTCATGATCCTACTCTTCTACGATCGATTTTGCAGGTGAGACTCCTTGAGTGCCGTTTTTCATTTATTACTTATATTCATGTGCCTAGGATATGAAATGAATTTACTAGTTCATTAGAAAACAATATCCTTTAATGAAAGAGACCAATGTCATAAAATGCATGTTGGGTTCTTGGAACAGTTTAAATTATTTTGATAATAAGAACTTTGATCTGTTCTACTGAGAAGGTCTATGATTCAAGCCTGTATAGCCCTATACTTTCCACTAAGTTACACTATTATTATATATATATCCCATCATATTCCCTATGACTTGGACTTTCAAAGTATTTCAGATCATATCAATATCTTGTCCTTTCCAAGATCAATGGATGGGAACATGGGTCAACACAAACCATATGTCTAGTAGGTTCCTAGTCCTACTATATCTTCTCGTGATTCCAAAGTTCATAATGAAATTTCCACAATCATTCATGGATATATACTAAAGTGATATCCAATGTTTATACCCTCTATTCAAACATGATCTGTTAAGTTATGTGTTCCATAAACTTTGTGGCATTAGTTGTGCCATTAAACACTAGTGGATCTTTAATCTTTAATATCTACATGAATCCACTTAATGGAATTTGGTAGTGCGCATATTTGTGTCAATTAATTCTCATACTCCCTAGGAGGCCCAAAAGTAATGGACACTTTGGAATAAATGACATAGGATAATACTATTTTCCAACTCAACTTTCCACTAGCAGTTGGATTAATGTAGTCTTCCCACTATCCTATGGTGTGATTATCAAAAAACACCTTCATCCAATACTTATTCTATCTATTTAACAAATGTATTTCCCCAGATTAGATCCAATGGATATAACATCCAATAACCCTTCTTATCAAATGACATCATTATCAAATTCCCAATCAATCCATTACAATACTAGGCATGCATATTTGTCATCTACTATGTCAATGAACTCAAAGTAAGCATAAATATTCACACAATTGAGATAAAATTACATCTATGCCAATTTGACAATGGGGAAAATGTGTGATTGGTTCACCAACTACCACTAGATCGACAAGTGGAACAAATTTGGTCATCCCATGATTTCTCATGATTACTTCAGTAGGATGTTAACATCCAACCTGAAGTTGAGCATAACTTCTCACACTTCATATCATTGAATCAATGCATTTAAGATAAATTATTTTCCATACCTTGTTCATTGGACATGGTTTAAGGGCCTATCTTGTGCCTATATTGGTGACTCTAAAATTGGCCCATGGACTTGACTTAACTTTGTTGTGGATTTATCATTGTCTATTATCTATAGAAAAATCTTCAAAAATTCTTTGACTTCATCTTCCACTATATACACTAGTAGAATCATGCAGTAGCTTAGTGGTCGAATTATGGAAAGTTTCTATTTCTTGCATTCATAGTAACTATGTTTCTAGCATGAATATCTTCCTACATCACCTTAATTACATATTTAAAGTAAACTTTCTTTCATAGTACATACAACCTTGGTTCTCACTATACAACTCGATATATGGGTCCTTGATTTGCATCTCTCATGTTTGTGCTAGAATTGGCTCCAAACTAGGTGACGATATTTATCCCAATGTAGGCACAACCTACTATATTTTCACCATGGATATAAAGCTCAAAATTCACCATATTATCACTACTCTATCTCATGTATTGTTCCTCCCATTTATTAATCAATTGTAYACAATCATGTGTATTATGTATTGTCTTTTGGTAGTACCCACATTAAGGATGATGAGGATATAAGTAATTCCTTTCAATATACCCCACTTCATTATAATTATAAAATCATGGTGGGAGATGATTCACTTAATTCCATAGAGCCTTATTACCCTAATTCTAATTATGTCCCCCATCCACTCCCATGGTTGAATACATTGTAAAATTTCTTTCATAGTACATACAACCTTGGTGCTCACTATACAACTCGATATATGGGTCCTTGATTTGCATCTCTCATGTTTGTGCTAGAATTGGCTCCAAACTAGGTGACGATATTTATCCCAATGTAGGCACAACCTACTATATTTTCACCATGGATATAAAGCTCAAAATTCACCATATTATCACTACTCTATCTCATGTATTGTTCCTCCCATTTATTAATCAATTGTATACAATCATGTGTATTATGTATTGTCTTTTGGTAGTACCCACATTAAGGATGATGAGGATATAAGTAATTCCTTTCAATATACCCCACTTCATTATAATTATAAAATCATGGTGGGAGATGATTCACTTAATTCCATAGAGCCTTATTACCCTAATTCTAATTATGTCCCCCATCCACTCCCATGGTTGAATACATTGTGGACAAGTTCTTATCAAACCTTCCCTTTAGTGTAGATATTGCACAAAAATCCTTTGTATCGTTAATGTTTACCTAAGATAAGTTTCAATTCACAATGCTACACTATTACTATATTTTTATAGAAATAATAAATGGTGGATATAATACCTATTGTTTTAGAAGATCTCACAAGTCCCAACATCCAACTTCTCATGTAGATTTTTTTTTTTTTTAAACTTACAGGAGGCGTGGCAATAGCGACGAAAGTTCGTCGCAAGCCAGTGATGAGTTTTTACTCTGCCAAGGATTTTTGTCGCTATTGCCACTAAAGTTCGTCGCACCTTTCCACGCTTTTTTGTCACACATATGGAATCTACGTCGTAATATGTTGGTGAGTTTTTACTCTGCCAAGAGTTTTCGTCGCTATTGCCACTATTTTTCGTCCCACCTTTCCACGCTTTTTTGTCACACGTATGGCATCTGTGTCGTAAGTTGTTGGTGAGTTTTTTACTTTGGCATGGTTTTTCATCCCTATTGCGATGATGTTTCATTGATATTTCCTCTCTTTTTAAGGTAAACCTATCTTTCGGATGATGACATGTGGTGGGCTTATGTTGTAGTTGTTTCCACGAATACATGGTTCGTGGATATAGTGACAAAAAAAGTTCCGCGAAAAATAGTCGTTGATTTCGTGGAAAGTGCGAATGATATGTGTGGCAATAGAAATGAAAAACCGTGGAAAATTTGGTCATTTGTAGTAGTGTGGTATCAGAGTTTGTTGATATTTCAAATGAATTTGGTATCACAACTCATTGGGTATTTTCAGATCATTTGGTATTAGAGTTGGTTTTGACGTTTACTTGCAAGTGAATGCTTACGAGGTCTAAGTCTAAGCGAGGTGAAGGAAAGATTGCAAATTATAATCCTAAAATTGGTTCAAGGAGCTTCACTCAAAGGAAAGAAATGGAGCATAAAGATTTTCTTTTTGAGGCTGATAAAGAATTTCGAAAAATGTTTCTTGAGATGACAACCATGGTAAATAAATTGTGAGAACACCTAGAAAGACGAATAGTAATGCCTCATCAAAATGAAGGTGGTCCAATTGAAACAATGGTAAAAGATGAAGGAAAAGGAGAAGGTGAAGAACCTTTAGGGTCTCCTTCATCCCCATCATCATCATCATCATCATCATCATCATCATATTCTTCCTATAAAGGTAAACAGTCTTCTCATAAGAGGAAAAAACATTCTAACAAGTCTTCTCATTCTCATGATTTTCCTTTGTTAAAGCTAGATGTAAAGTTTGATTTTCCTAATTATGATGGAGAGTTAAATGCATATAAGTTGGATAATTGGGTCAAATAGATTGAAGTGTATTGCAGAGTACAAAAAATCATACATGACGGTGCAAAGATATAGTTGGCTACTCTTTGCCTAAGTGGCACAACTTTGATATGGTGGGAGAGTCGGACACAAGCTAATCTTATTCAACATGGTAAAATTGTAAATGTATTGAACTTGCAAAAAATATATCTAGCTAAACAATAATACACACATTTGCAGAGAGAATTGGAAAAAGAAGAAGAAGGAGAGAAAGAATGGAAGAATTCTCATTAACCGTTATGAAAAATGAATAGTTTACACATGATATACTCTGTATAACTCAATGAGTTCAACTTGAGGTGAACCAAGTCACCATAGTGGTGGTCTAGAGTGATCTGGACACACACCAACAGTTACGGGAGTGAACTGCCACCTATTCTAGTCTCTCAGGTAGTTACGAGAGTGAACTGCCACCTAGTTGAGTTAACTAGTCAACTAGTCTTTAGTTAACCGACTGAACAAAGAGTAGTGAGGAGTTAACTCAGGGAATCAAGGCTAATGCGCCTCTCTGGTGATGATACCAAGGCAAGGTCGAATTAGCATGGTGATGATCCCAATGAAACATCTAAACTCAACTCAACTAGTCAAACTGAAGTGTCAACTGAAAGAGAATATTCTCTAGGTGGAATATTCTCCAGGTGGAATATTCTCCCCTAAAATATAGGAGACTGGATAATGACTAATTATGACTAATAAACAAATAAAGAACTTAGGAAAAATAAATCCTAGGTGTGTGTGAAGTAACTCCAACAAAAATCATTTCTTCCTAGATTGAATTTACTGCTGCATTAAGAAAGCAATTGTATCCATTATTTTACATGTAAACATCAATGATTGCTTGGCAACATCTGAGACAAGGAAAAGGGAAAAATATTCAAGCTTATACACATGAATTTAATAGGAATGTATTATCTTTGGGAATGCCATTACATACTTCTGAGACTCTTCTAAATTATATTGGTGGTATGCACTCATATCTTCACCATACTATATTGATGTTTAATCCTAATAACATTGGTGAAGTATCAGTACAAGCTACTCATATTGAATCCAACAAAGGAAAACATGTTTTTGAGGATGTGTCAGAGGAGACACATGCATTCGAGGAACAATCAAAGGAAAAAAGGAAGATTAAGAAAACAACTACAGTGAAGGACGAAGAGAAGAAGCCTACTTGTTCTCAATGTGAGAATAAAGGACATGATGAGAAGCATTGTTGGAAGTTGTATCCATAATTGAAACCAAAGTGGGCTCATCCTAGAAAGGGTAAATAGAAGGCCAGGACCGTAGTTCATGATCTTGGATTAGATTCTTAGGATGAAACCCAGGTTACAGCTATGGGCATCAAAGGTAAATCTTATGTTGCAATTTTAAGTTCACATACTTCTTCTACAAAGGCTAATGTAATCCCTGATGGAAGGAAAAGTGATGACCTATTTCATTTACGAGTTATATCAAAGAACACTAAGATTGATACACTTGTTGATAGTGGATCACAAGTGAATAGTATTTCAGAGAAAGTTTTTTGGAATTTCGGATTGGAAACTAGGCCTCATCTGAGACCATATACTTTGGGTTAAATTTGTGGTAATGCACAGGTACATGTAACTAAGAAATGCAAGTTATGGTTTGTGATCACATCTAGTTTCGTTGATGAGGTAGAGTTAGATGTGGTTCCACTTGAAATTTGCGGGATGGTTTTGGGAAGTCCATACTTGTATGACATAAATGCCATTTTCTACAGGGAACAACACAGGTATCATATTTTCAAGGATGGGATTGAGTTAATTAAGAGAGCTCATCATATGAAGATGAATTTGAAAGTTGTCACTATAGGGCACATGCTAGTATCTAGGATCTAGATCTATAGCCTATGGTTGAAAGAAGGACAAGTCCTTTGGTTGATATTGTTCATGTTAAGAAGGGAAAATATGTTTATGGTTCATTCTTTTTCTCATCTGTATATTCAGTTTTGTTGTTCAGTTTATTACTAGTTAGTGAAGTATGGTTAGTAGATGCAACAATGAATGGCGGAGTTTGTGAATTTAATGGAATGGTTAACTTGGTCAACAATGTTGTTACATTCTTAATTATGGTTTTGATGAGTTAGGTGTTCATTATCAAAGAAGGATGGATGGATGATACTAGACAAGTGAGGTGGAAGCATTCTCACTTCATTTTTTAATGATCCATACTTTTGGAGGTCCAAAAGTTTTTTAGTGGGGAGGTGTGCTCCACGAGAACCTGAAACACTCAAAAATGATCCAAGAGGATCCAAAATGATAAAAATTGATCTTCTCAAATGATATTGAAAACTAATTCATTGCGTAGAGATCGACGATATCTTTCCAACAACGCAAAAATCGCCTCAAATGGAGTTCGTATGTAGAAGTTATGGTCGGTCAAACCAGGTCAAAAGTCAAAGGAGGTGCCACATGGAACCACTGCAAGGGTGACACATGGAACATCCCTAAAGTTATGTACAATTGAAAAATTATGTCATGCTAACATCAATAGGATGACATGGAAACACGAGAGGCTACCACATGTCACTCATTTTTGGAATTTTCATGCCCCCAGGTGGACCAATAAAAAAGTGTCAAATGTCATCCATACAGATGATGTGGAATCCATACAATGACATGGTAGGTGACAAGTGGTAGGTATAGTTAGAATCTGTAGTCTGACATGGAAGTGACATGGCAGTTGTAGCAAGCTCCATGTGGCATGATCGTACAATATAGTGGCAGGTGATTGGACCAGTGATGTGGTGTTGAAGTAGGTAGGTGACATGGCATGGTGTGAGGTGGACCAATCTCGAGCTACCACATGGCAGGCATGGATTGGCCAATAAAGGTTCATGTCCAAACTCTAAGGAGGTCAATTTTTAATTCATTGGTTTTATGTATTAATGGTTTTATTAATACACACACACATATATGTGTGTGTATATACATATATATACACACATATCTATATACATACATATATATATATGTGTGTGTGTGTGTGTGTGTGTGTGTGTGTGTATTACCAATGCGCCACAAGGTCCACTTGTTACAACAAACTAATAAATACATATTTAAGTTGCAGCATGGATCCTGGTTGGTGGTTAGGCTGACCTAGGCCTATTTAATGGGCACAAAATCAATGTCAAAGATATGAATTTGTGTACCAACATTGGAATGTGTGCCATAGAAGTTCATGCCAAGTGCAAATTGCCTCGTTTTTGCATGAAAGAGGTGTTCTTGGCTTTGATTTTCCTTTTTTTGCATTCCATTGAGTTCTTTGAGAAAGGTATAGGGTGTTTATACTCATCTTTCTCATAATTTTGAGAGGAATCTAATGGTGATGTTATTTTTGTGTACAAAATATATATATGAAAATTCTTAGTCCAAGTTGTCATGTATGAGACACATACTCGCGTTATGCGTGCAAAAAGGGATTTTTCGGCACTTGTTCAGAACATAGTCGAGTTTATACTCATTTTTCTCAAATTTTCGTGAGGAATTTAGTAATGACCTCTATTTATGGGATTGAGTAACAAAATTCAAGAGTGACTTAAAATTTGGAATTGTAGGCATTTTTTTATTGTAATTTGGCAATTGAGAATTACTAAGATCAGTCTATTTATCTATATTTTGGCACTCATTTTTTCTGCAAGTGATATTTATCAGTTAATAAAGTTTATGGATAAGTAATACATTCACATGATATTTTTCAAATAGTCAAGCCGATGTTCAATTTCGCGAATCTGGTCAGATGTTTATGTGTATTTATGAACTAATTGACGTCTAAGGATTTTTGGGATGAATTAGTATTAGAGTTTGTTAATATTTCAGATCAATTTGGTATCATAACTCATTGGGTATTTTCATATCAGTCTTTTTCTAGATGATGTTTTTGATGGTAATTACAATAAGAATCGTAGGCCACTTCTCCTAAATCGATGTTTAAGTTAGCAGGTGGAGGTTTTGTAGCCTTAAATGGTGAGGGATTTCTAAAAAAGGTTTGTACGGTCTAGGGTTTCATGTTCCTCTTCATGTCCACAATTTCATTGGAAAGTTTCTTAACCATTATTTGTAGACTTTCCAAGTTTGCATTATCCTTTTTAGTGATTTATTTTGTTGTTTACCTGGTGGTCGTGTCAACAAAAGTCCTCTCCTAGATGGTTGTTGTGTTTCCTTCCTTGACAAGTAGATCTGGTTGTCTTTACATCCTTTCATTTGAAATTAGATAATTTTGGTTTCCTCAAAATTCTCATCCAAAGTGGGTTTAGTTTCCATTTTTACAAACATAGATATAGACGTTGGTAATGCATTAGCATATACCTCAATCTACAGTTCTTGGGTAGGTATAGAGTCAATTTGAAACTTATTGAGGATGGTTGTGAATCTCTGATTACAATATTTGACCTTCTCTTTGGGCCCCATAGTGGAAACTAAAATCTGAGCTGTCATGGCCCCGCTAGTTGTCTCTTAAACAAATTTATCTAGAAAGTCTTTCTGAAAATTCATCCAACTATTAATGGATCCAATCGAGAGCTTAAAATACCATGTTGAAGACGAGTTATCGAAGGTGTAAAGGAAAATTCTACATTATATTCATGTTGGACATTCATCAATCTTATTTCCAATATGAACTTCTTGATATGGTCTTTGGGAAACTTGGAGGTTTCAGAGTCAAATTTTGGGAGAAGTTTCTTTGGGTGCCTAGGTAAGTGATGTAATTTCCCTAGTATGGCCAAGGAATCCCTAGCCAACATTGTTTGTATTTTTATCATTACCTTCTGGGATTTCTTCATTGTTGTTTTTGATATCATCTAACCCATTATCTAAGTTTTCTAAGTTAGAACCAACTTCTTCGGATTCAGAATTATCAGGATCAAAATGTGTACCTGTTGGTGGGGTGACAAGAGGAGTAAATCAGGAATAAAAATAAGAGTCTGGTCGATTTTAGTTAGGGAAACATCTACTAGATCCTCAATTGTATGGACAAAGGTGTGAATTGGGGTATCGAAAACTGGTCTTGCAGTTTATTTGCTGCAGGGAGAAATAGATCTAATGGAGATGCTCTGATTTTTCAAGCATACGCTCTGATGATCCTCTTGAATGTGTTTATTTCAACGTGGGGAATCACGTAGATAATTTTTGGGTGAAGGTACAAGTCGTCTTCAACATATGGTGACTCATTGGTAGTGGGGGTACCTTCAATCTTAGGGTTGTCTGGAGAAGGAGTAGCCATGCATGTAGGCTATTTTGAATCTATAGGCTATTTGGAATAGGTTTCTATTGAAAGAAATGTCTTGACCATCCATGCAGTCACTCATCCCTCCTTCTAGCGCCAATTATGTTGAGGGTTCTAAATTCGCTTTGACTCAACATTATGAATCACGCCTAGAGACAAGGCCCAATTAAACTCTTCCTTATTTAAGGTAGCATGATTCTCTGGATTGATGATCTGACAAGTTTCAATGGTCTTTCATTTTGGTTGAGGGAACTTTTATTCCACCTAGATTTTTATCTTTTCTTCTTTTATTAGTTTATTTCTTGAGTATTCAGTAACTAACCTCTGAAGAAGACTAGGCAAAGGTTAAACTTTGCCAACAGTATGTAAACAATGCCTCACTTCAATCAATATTTAACAATAATATTACTATCGATTAAGTAGAAAACATCATGTAAGAATTGAAAGGAGATCGCATACAATAAAACATATAACTAGAAATAATTCTGATCACTGTAAAACATAAGCGACTTTTAAAGAACCATCAAATTTATGCCAACATCTATTTAGAAATCATATTCATTCAAGATAACTTAAACAAAATTACAATCTTACTAAATTTCTTGCAGCTGATAACTATATGCAGAAAAATCCATAGATTATGTCTCCGACTCTATATGAGATTCAATATTAAACTTCAAATTAATTCTTTGTCTAATTACTAGTCCTTACAAAAAACTGTCGACCATTCAAAATGAGGTGAACATCCTTATTTATATGAAAATCCCATGCAAAAAATTAAAATAATGTTTACTTAACATAGAGAAAACAAAAGTTAAAGTGAATTTCATCCACATGAAAGATATTAGTGAACTTCGGTCATCTCAAAGTATTTTCCTTGTCATATTCAAACCATTGGGAGAATATATCCTCGCAAGTATGAAAATACAGGAAACGATGCTAGTCCATCAGTGTGCTAAGCATATATTTCATTTCCATCTCTTGATCTTTGAACCGGTCTATCTTAGGATTGAGCTGTCACAAAACCCAGGATGCTCCTATCAACTCGTCAGTAAGTCTCTTGAACTTCCCTCCTTCCAGCCTTTTGACTTCAAATCATCACTTTCAAATTTTTCAAGGGACTTCATGCACTATTTGACAATGTCGTTCAAGTTGATGAATTCATTGGGAATGTCGAACTCTGGGAGACTAATATCCCTCATTTTCTGATTTATCTTATCCTAGTTCCTTAGACACTTTTCCCGACTGTCTTGCATTTTTTGTTGCATCTCATCTACTATTCGCGTCAAATAAACTGCCGCCATTTGGAATCTATCCAAGATTTTTTCTATTAGCAATCTGATACCATTCTCTTCATTCCCTCGACCCTTATGGATCTCTTGAATGTATTCAATCTATGCTAGGGTCTTGTGGGACCTTTCATACCACTTCATCATTTCTTTCTATGTTATCTATCCCAACATGGTTTCTTCTTGATAACTAATTATCTGTCATAAAAGATTCTCTTTTTTATTTGAATTGGCTATAGATCTCCCTGTGCTTAGATCTTATGAACCTAACTTTTTGAGTGGTGTTCTGGTAATATCCCACCTGATTCATGAGATGCACCGGTTATATCCTCATGTTCTTCACTTATTGGTCATCCTCTTTTTCCCTCTCAATAGAAACATTTGATATAGTCACTCCAACTTCCAATAATTCACTTTTCTTGGACTGTCAGGCATCCAACAGGGTTTCCTCTGTGGTGATCATCACAACACTATACACAATAAGTCTCCTTTTCTTGTTGGTCCTCTTGACCACCATTTTTATTTTTCTGTCATAAGCTATATACTGGACATCGACCACCTCGTCTACAGGCTCTGGAATTGGTTGATCACCCAATGAGAGGGAATTTCACAAACTACCTGGGGTATGAAAATGTTCAAGCGCTTGTTCCTTGTCTTTGTTAATTCTTGGCTTCAAGTAGCTCACTTTCTCCTCTCACTCCTATGTTGTTGAAGGTTGTCCTAGTTCACTTTTAGTTTCCATTTCTGTATTAGTGGGAAACTTTTCAACTTGTTCAATGTTGATAGTGTTTCCTGGGGCATCATTTATTGTATCTTCTGACGAAGGTGTTGACCCCTTCTGTGAATATTATCCTGGTGGCTCTGTTGTGATCCCTTCAAACCCCTTGTCTGTATCCGACTCTTCATTAACCTCATCCTTTTCAATGCTATTTTTGAGTTTCTTTTCCTCGTCAGGGTCTTTTTTCTCCTCTCCTTTATCTTCTATATCTTTCTTTGAGATGGAACCTCCATCGTCACTTTCACCCTTGTCCCCTAGAGATTCCTCTTTGTATTTCCCTTGTATCTTTTATTGGTCTTATTTGCCACTTTCTTCTTAAGACTGGGGTTGGGAAGCTTCATCTGAAAGAGTTGTATAACCTTTGGTTGTATTCAAATATGTTCTCATGTCCAAGGGTTGCATTCCTTGGGGCCAAGTGTCTCATATTTCCAATGTTGTTTCATTGAAAACGAAAACTAAAGTGTTTGAACCTTCAAGGACACTATCATAAATTAATATCAAATCAACAATTATTGGTGCAACTCCACTTAAGATTGGTGGCACTATCAAAAATTCAACTATTACTTCAGTTTTTGGTTGCCCTGTTTGTGTTTTCTCCATAACTTATTGTTCATTATGTTATATAGTTGGACTATCTTGAGGGGTTGTTATCTCTGCTTCTTCCATATGCACACTCACTGGGGTTAAAATTGGCGATCCCACAAGGGTGGTTTGAATTGTCTCGTGTTCTTGAATGTTTCTCTCAATTTCCTCCAGGTGTCTTGCAATTTCATCCCTCCTAGCTTCCTTGTCCCCCAATTCCTCTCCTCCTTGCACTTGGGTGGTTGCTTCCACAGTTTTCTCTATAAGCTCAACATGCTCATCCATTGAAATTTACTTGAGTCAACTCATCTCTGGATTAGCTTTCCTCATGAGAAATTCTTCCCAGTATTAGGAATTCTTAGTAAAAACTTCATCTTCAAAGGTATCATGTGCATAAGGCCAATGAGAAACCACCTGGCTAGCATATTGGGCTACTAAATTTATTGGGTCATGTTTCATGTATCTGCCAGTATAAAAATTGCATTCTACCTAATTTTTGGGATTATTGCTTGGCCTATGTGGTGTCCTTCACAAAATTATATCCTAGATAAACCCCATAAGGGATGCATTCCCTCTTCTTTTCCTTTACTAAGGAAGTGTTGAATCCCTGCAATATGGTCTGATAGCATATCTCCCCAAGCACCAACCTATCTGACACATCATATGGAAGTAACTGTGGGGCACCAGTAGCTCCAAAACTTATGATGTAGGTACATTTCTCTTTCAATTACCAATTCCCTACCCTAGATACAACCTTCCTTGTCGCTTATGAAAGCATTGGGCAGTTTCGCTTGAAAATCAAGAAATATATGTTGGCCAGAAATTCATCACATATTGAAGTATAATACTTCTTGTACCTATTCTCCCATAAAATGTTGAAATAAACATGTACATATAGCTTAAAGATGTGCCAACTTAATCCCAGCCCTGGGAAAACATTCCTAACACATATTGCATCTAGTAGATAAGACTTCATGAAGAAAACATGGGTTTCCTTGGCCTTGGTTTTATGTTCTTCATAAACCTGAAAGATTAGCTATTTAGAAATGATAGTGCCCCAATTAAAAATGCTTTCATATACAGCTACAATATAATCCAATGGCATTCATGCTTCCGAAAACCTGGAAAAATATTTTACTCTATATAACTGACATATTAGGGCCATCAATAAAATGTATGTCTCCCTAAGGTTTATTATGTCATACCATCCTGATGCTTTGTTCATGAATTTCTTGTCTTCTTTCTACCAGGATTCCCACAATTGACCCGTGTTATGGTGCTCATATAATTCAATCACGAACTCATTGTTTAACTTGAATTTGACATCTCTAATTTTTTAATATTTGTTGATCTCTATAAGATGAAAAACCCCAATACAGTCCCCATCCACATTGTTTATTAAGCATTTATCAACATCGATATTGTGAATGATCCACTCTAAGGTTTCTATACAAGGAAAATCCAGGGTTCTCAATGATACCATGTACAATAAATATTGTTTTATGTTTTGAAATACCTGGTCATCTAATACCCTTACTTCCAGGTCATTGTGAGGTGTGAAATCGAGAAATTCATCGTGATGGATTTTATTATATAAATCGAGTCAGGAAAGTAGAAGTATCTTGGATGTCATGCTTGCATATATGTCCTTATAGAGCAGAGGTGGGTTCATCGGATTCTTTTAAGACATATTGATCACCGATTCTGCCTTGGGAGAAAATTCTAATGCCTTGGAGGCTGAGATGGAAGTTTTTCCCGCCTTCTCATTCCTTCCCTTTGGTGTCTTTTGCAAATGACATGTCGTCGATCTTCGAGGTGTAATTTTCTATGCAACAACATAACTCGATTCAACTCCCTTCTTATCCAAATATTTCAAAGATAAGTAATTTACCGTAAATACCTGAGTGTAAAGAGTTTTTTTTTTCTGGTTTTGGCACTTACAATTTTCTGGTCTTATAGAGAACATAACACAAATCAGCTTGGAGAAAAAACTTGGTCACTCATGAACTCTTAAAAAAAACTGAAAAACCCAAATATGCAAACAATGGTAAAACAATTTCCAAACTACATTCAAATAAATAGTGTCTAGCGGTCCAATATGAGTTTTTCACCATCGAGTACATAGAAATATTCAACATATATTCATTATTTAACTACATCATATGTGCCATAGTTTGGAGTTAATATTCTACGAAAAATGACAGCGCAAATGGATGTTAAGTCAGTTCATCAAGGATTTCAAATGACAGGGAGTTGGCACGTAGCAACGTTCAGATCGAAGATTGCGCATTTCTATTGTTAAAGGTTTCATTGATTTAGGTCAATGTTGGGTTGTCGATCCTGGTACAGATGGAATGCATGCTTGAGCAACTTTGCATGGTTAGTTTATCGGGATGCAGACATGGAATCTTTGGATAGGTCGAGATCATGGAAAGGTGTGAAAAAAGGATTATTGCAATGGATTGATCAAATATACCTTAGGGGTTGAAATATTGAACATAGATGACCCAGATCATAGTTGGCTACACTATGATCAGTCATCGGCATGGGTGTTGACATGTGAAAAGTAAATATCTTGGTCTCTGGTTCGTTGATGTTAATGGTTCTTCCATGATCGATGAGCACTGGACTAATGTGCTAAAACATGATTTTTTGGTCTTGGTCTTGGTCTTGGTCTGTCGACGTCGATGCGCTATCAGTGAGCGACGAGATCGAACACTTACCTCAATGGAGACACGCCGAGATGATGTAGCTTTAGGTTAATTATGTGTCAATGTTGATGTGACTCATGGCGTGGAAATACCAGTACTAATATGTCAATTGACAGGGTGAAGTGACAATTTAACCATAGTCTTGAATTGATATTGCGCTATGAAACTCACCCAACTTTCTTGACTCATTAACATCATCAACACTTGACTCATTCTTGGTCAAATTTGTTATTCACCTTGTTGGGCATCGATGGTCGATATTCATCATCATCGATGGACGCCTCTACCTACCTACTGTCGATATTCATCATCGATGGACGCCTCTACCTACTGTCTACCAACGTGTGTTTTCTTGTTGACATCACCAATGCCTGACATTGATTGTCCTCAGAGCTCTTAAATATGAAATGTGTCATTTTCACCTTAGTTTCTTGACTTGAATGACTCCCAACGCCCGTCAACATCGACATTCTCAAAGGGTGACTATCGAGCATCGACAAACTTAAGTTTTGATAGTGATTTCAAATATTTTTGTGGGAAACATGAAGTGTTGAGAGCTTCCTTTCATTCTCTGAATAAATTATCCCTTCTTCATTCTATTGGGATGATCCGAAATTGATCTTTTAAAGTCTTGGTTAAGTTTTAAGCATGAGTTCATTTACCAATTAGGAATTGATGAAAGAAGAAGAGATTAATGAGATATTATAGCAGCCATAATAATAAATGCAGATCATAATGTAAGCATGAAGAACAAAAAACCATAAAAACGAAGTTGTTAACGAAGTTCAGCAAGATTTCCTATGTCTTCGAGCCTTTATCTCAGTGGGAGAGGCTTTATTATTTCTCTTCAATGATTCAAAAGTACATAAGAAAAGTGTAAAAAGGATTACAAACTAGTCTGGTTCTGTTCTTCTCGACCTCCAAAATCCAACACAAATGATGACACTGAAAAAGGCTGAGCGTAGCTCCCCGAATTGGCCCACAAAGTTCCCCTCCTCAATGGCTTCCCTGCATAACAACAACTTTGGCTTTCAAATTCCTCAACATTTATCCTATTATGAACCTCTCTTAATGCTGCTAAGAACCCCTGGTTTATGTATATTTGGAGTTGGTATCAATCTCCCAACTTTCTCCCAATATATGGCCTCAAAGCGGGCTCTAGATCCCCCAATATTGGCTAAAATCCATTAAAATCAGCATAAAAATATTTATTATAAGGTAAAAACCCCAAAATTGGCATAATATAGGGTGAAACTCCCAATTCTCGGGCTCTTGGTCATATGGGGAAGGTACATGTGCCCATAGGCTAGAAATTGTGCGTTGGCCCCCAGTATTGGCTCCTGGTCCTGTGGGTATGGTCATGTGGCCACGTCCTATACTCCACATGCCCTCCTGCTGTCGACTTAGCCCCTGGTCTATAACCTCTAGTCTATAGCCCCTGGTTGTGGGCTAGCTCCCAGCCGACCGGGCTTTACCCCACAAATCCTACCATATCCACTTTAAATATAATATATTCCATATGGCATAATAAGAAAAAACTCACCCATATGATTAGCATGGGGATGTTAATTCGTTGGCGCAAGCAAAGGTCGGGGGTTCGAAACTTACGGGTAACAAAAACTTTTGACCTAACCAACATTGGCTAAATCTGGGGTGCCACATGGTGATCTATGATTAGGCCACGTGTATCCATGTGATTCATCCACACCATACAATCATTGTACAGTCAACATGCATAGTCAACTACCACATCACCACCATACATCCCAGTCATCTATCTAGTCAGCTTCCACGTCAACATCCGTACAACCCAATCACCCTGCCATGTCAGCTTCCGTACAACCCAATCACCCTACCACGTCAGTTTCCGTACAACCCAGATTTCGTCCATACTGCGACGTGTCATCCTGCCATTGGGCCACATCATGTATAGACTACCACGTGTCACATTTGTACACTTCCATGTGTCAAATCCATATTGGTCCAACTCAACCCAAAAATACCAAATTTGAGTGACATGTGTCACCTCCTAATGATGCCATGTCAGCATGATGATGTCATGTTGACGCCACTTGTCATACTGCTAACATCAATAGTACGACATGTTGAATTTGACCAGATTGACTTTTTACCTATTTGGGAAATCGGTCAAAACACGATATCGTTCGCATAGGACGTCCATTTGTGAAAAAAATTATATGGTCGAAATCAACGCGACGAGCTGGAAGAAATGGCATTGGTTTCCTATGATTCCAAGAACTTTTATTTTTAGGCCTTTTTGGATCCATTTTGGATCAACTTTGCTATGCACCATGCTAGGCACTGATGGTCAATATTCATCAGCATTGGTGGACGCCTCTACCCACTGTCTACCGGTGCGTGTTTTCTTGTTGACATCACCAATGCCTGACTTTGATCATCGTCAGAGCTCTTAAATATGAATTTTTTTATTTTCACCTTAGTTTCTTGACTCGACTGACATCCGATGCCCATTGACATCGACATTATTAAAGGGTGACTGTCGAGCATCATCAAACTTAAGTTTTGACAATGATTTCAAATATTTTTTTGAGAAATGTGAAATGTTGAGAGCTTCCTTTCATTCTCTAAATAAGTTATCCCTTCTTCATTCTATTGAAAAGTCATATTAAGTTTGGGAAACATTTAAAATCACCAAAATGAAAGAAACTAAAACTAAAACTAAAACTCATCAAGGTTCTATAGGAATCAAAGCATGAAGACAAAATTAAAGAAAGTAGTACCCAAAAATTTATAGAATTTTTTAAGAGTGTGTTGAGTGCTCAACAAAGTCTTAGAAGAAAAAAATGTTAGAAATATGTTACATCCATCGCTAATAAATATCCACACATAGAAACTTTTAACTTGGAGTCTCTTTATTTAGAGCATGTATGGCCCTATATGAGGTCTCTAGAAAAAAATGAAGAAATGTTGTATTCATTTCTAAATGGTTGAGATCACTACCTCTTGGTCAAAGTGTGGAGTTTGTGTTCATGAAGGAATTTCATCAATACCCATGCAATAACTATAGTGGTGTGATTTGAGAAATTACAAGACCCATTGATGCCATAGGTTTCCTCAAAATTTTGGGGTTGAAGACATAAAGATACTAATTAACCTTGTTCATTCAATAGGAGGTACTTAACCTCCCTTTGGTCAATTCAATCACATGGATTCCAATGCTCGAATCTTATGCATTCTCATTGAACTTGGTTCACCTTCAAACCCACCTTTTTCCAAAAGGGACAAGCATCTTTCATACATTCTACAAGCTTTTGTTGTGGTAAGGTTATGCTACCAAGATTATGTTTAAGTGTGAGAAGTCCCTTGCTTTTGCTCACATTTTTGTCTATGCATTAGCATCATATTACATAATTCCCTCTTAAAAGCACTGTGGTAAGGTTATGCTACCAAGATTATGTCTAAGTGTGAAAAGTCCCCCCTTGCTTCTACTCACATTTTTGTCTATGCCTTGGCATCATGTTACACAATTCTCTTCTACTCACATTTTTGTCTATGCCTTGGCATCATGTTACACAATTCCCTTTTAAAAGTATTGACTACATAAAGAGAAGTATTTCCTAACTAATGGCTCCAATAGAGATAGCATATTGAAAGATACAAAGAACCCTATCATGCAAAAGGATTAAAAACCATTAATTATTTTTGTTGTTTTTCCATTGACATATTAAAAAATTAATCACTTTCCCCACAATTTATTGTTTAAATCAATTCAATCCACATTTTAAATGGTCTATAATTAGTATACATATGAATTATCATTGTTAACATTACTTTATTTACCATTCACATTTTCCTAACTCAACAACTAAACATCAATTAAAAAAACAGTTTGATATATAAAATAAATACAACCATAAAATTAATATTTATTTAGAAACATTGTTTATAAAAATATACAATAATTGCTTTCATTAAATATAATCAAACACTAAACAACTAAATAAAATCAATAATATTAAAAATAAAATAAAATTATATCATATCCAACCATCATTTTAAATTGTTTATTTATAACTTTGACAATGTCTTTATTTATAACATTAATAATATCTTAAATATCCAATTATAAAGTATGAAAACCTTCAATATATATATATATATATATATATATATATATGCCTACATCTCCATAAAATTATTACATCTTTTAATAAATATTTATCATTTATAACATCTATGGTAGCGCAGTCCCTGCCGGGTTGAATTGGGAATAAATGCACAGGGGTGGGGAAAAAGTAGCAGAGGAAAATGGAAACTGCAGCGGAGACATGGCAAGCAACATGAAGCACAGGTGGTATCCATGCAGGAAATGACACATGGCCTCTAGAACCCCATTTAGTTTTTGAAATTATATAATCCATCTTGATTTTTATTTTTACCAGTAGTCTGACTTGCTATGTTCAAAATTTCCATTCCTACCTTGCATGTTTTATCTCTTCAGTGTTTTTATGAAATTCATTCATAATGATTAAACTGGTTAGAGTTAAGTACAATTTTCATAGATCATTTGGCTTGTGTGTCTCTATATGTGCCAGGACAAATAAAGTTATATGCATAACTAGAGAAAAAGATATGCATGAGAAAAAGATAAAACACATAAGACACATATAAAGTTACATTCAAATTAAATAAATACAATTTCTTGACCTTCAACATATTTGAGGGTAAAAATTTATGAGCACATAAATATAAAAGGAGATAAAAATAGTTTTATTTGAAATATATCAAAAAATAATTTTGTCTGTAACATATTCTTGGAAATTTAAATGTGTTTATCATATAGACTGGGATTGGGGCTCCCACGGACCATAAGAGAAATATGTACAAGAAATAGGAATGTGGAAAGAAGAAGTGGGCAATGGTAGAGAGAAAGACCTGAAAAGAAGAAATTGGAAGGTATCAGTCTTTGGCTAGACATTTCTATTTAAAAAGGTGGAATAAATGGATTGATAAACAAAGCAGTATGTGATCAATATAGACTTATAGTGAAGGTACATATCACCCATTTTTCTATTTGATTGTTGATGCCTTTTTATTGCTGTCATCGATGGCTACTAGAATCTTGCCAACTATTTATTGCCCTTCATCAACAACCTGCTACATTTACCTTTGGACCCATTCTTCAATGTAGCCTCTCAAGGGGGCCACGTTGATCTCATCCCGGATTTTTATATTGAAAATTTCCTTTTATAATTCCATTAGATCGATAGAAAGATTACACAGAGCCTGATCAATTTCTTCATTTTGTACCGAATAGTCGACTGGCCAATTGTCCATGTCATCTTCACCATATTCAAGAATGTTGTAAAACTTTTCTAAAGACAACCCCTTAAAAATATCAACTTGTTTATCGAAGGCTTGCTTAGTTAAGGGAAAGGAGTTGACGATTAAGTTGGGGTCTTGGACCTCATTGGTCCTTCTGGATAAGTCTATTTCAATCATCTTTCTGAATCATTTTTCTTTCTTTGATATGGCTTATTCACATGATTGGACAATGAGATGAAGGCTCTTCACTTTCTCTTTTGAGCATGCATTTAATTGAGTGATCTAGTTTTGGGAGGGGAGATGTTATTGTCTTGTTCTCGTATCTGTCATGTTGTTGACATGGATTCCAAAAGGGATGACTGTGTCTAAATAGAAACATTCTTCATTTTTTAAATCCGCCTGCAAATGTTCGTGCAAAGCATGTGCCCTCATTCCAAGGGAAGCCATACTTTGTGATGTTTCCCAGGCCTCAGTAATCAGTTCCATTCGTTTCTTGATATTCCTCTCCACATAGCCTCTACACGATGCGAGGAGGCTGGAGGATCCTTTTAACTTGGTTGCAGGGGTGGTAGGCATGGCTATTGCTAAAGGAATGGCAAGGAATGGCATAGGAATCAAAGCTTCCTCCAATTCCTTGACTCGGTCCTTCAGTCTGGAATTCTCGGTCTCAATGCCTCCAATGGAATCATCAAGAACATCTTTGGTTGCTTGGTGAAGTCGAGAGATTTGGGATGGCCACATGTTCCCAAGGTTAATCTCTGAACGAGATTTCCCTTTATTATTTTTTACATCTCTCTTTTCGATAATTAAATTTTTAGACTCGCTGTAAAAAACAACGCTCTGGAATATGAAGGACTCATCTCCGTAAAAAAAATTCATCTCAGCTATTTCCAATGGGAGACTATGTTGGATCGCGTCTCCAAGATGATCAAGGTTGCATAATACACTATCCATATTAGTCTCAAGTTCCATGTTCTCACTCTCAATTTTGGGTTGTTTTGCCTGCCCTACAATTTTTTTTCTCTTCTTCTTCATGGGAAGCTTGTGAGAACTATCAATTTTAGCGCTAGGAGGGTTTTTATCTCCTGCTCCGTTTGAAGAATTCTGGGTTGCTTTCTTACTGGGGTGGGTCATTGGAGAGATGCTTTGGGATGTAATACTCTTGGGAGTGCTAGCCAGGGATTGAACACTCTTCTCATCGGGGCCTTTTCCCTATTGCTTGTACAATTCAGTGGTGATTTGCAATGTGTCTAGGTCATCGAAGTTAGAAGCAGGAGTGTTTTTGACAGTGTCTTTGTTTTCTCTCAGGCATCTCTGGAAAAACGAATTGTTGAAGCCAATTGCAAGTAAATGTTCTAAAAAATTCCATTAGGGTCGAACCCTCTTATCTTTTCATCATATCTTAGGTTCAAGTTGTTGAAATGGGCTGTGAATTTGTCAATTTTGTTGACGTTCCTCAACATGAAGTCCCCGACTTTCCAAGGTAGAGGAATGAACTTTTTTTTTCTCTTCTCATGGAATAGATGCAACCAATAGTTGTATTGCCTTGTTATTTCTGTAACAAACATTATGTCTATAATGTGACATGGAAGGAAAGCAAGATTTTCCTTGGAGCTAAAAATCCTTATCACACTGCAATTATCCATTTGTTCAAGTGCCCCCTTCCTATCCCAAAACTTGGTTTCCTGGTCAGACATGCGGGGAGCATCCTTTCCTAATAACAAAGCTTTGAAAACAGAGGCAAATTAATTAAAAGACTCATAAAAACAAAGGAAGGCCTTGTGCCTCCACAAGACCTGGTACGAGAAAGTTATTGGGTTGAATTCCCAGTTTACCTTCTTGGACATAGACAGTTTTGGAAACGGACGACAATGCGCTATCACGAATACCAAGTAGGATGACATATAAAAAAAATTCTCCTTTTTGAATCTTGACAATTGGGAATAGATTTCACCGGAAATTAGCTTCCCCCAATAAAAAATGGCTTGTTCCTTGACTGTGAGATACAAGATATAAAGGACCATGTGGGAAATACTTGTTGTGGATTCTTGTAAACAACTAGGCAATTTCCTGGAATGGACTTCTAAATGAACTAACCTTCAAGCTTGTGATATCTTTAGGAACTGTCCTCGGGTCTTCCAGGAACTTGGGCAGGAGGTCTAACCTGTTATTATTCCTTTTTAGGAACTGTTTGGAGTCTTCTCCTCTGAACGTCAATCTTGGCTACGACAATATTAACATCTGGTGGAAGACCTGAGGTGAAAAATAAACAGGAGAGTGGTCCCACAATGGAATAATTCTTTGGCCTGAAACATATTTATTGGCGCACCAAGAGACCAAATCCTTACAGTCAAAACATTCAGGGACACAACCTACATGAGCAATTCCATACGTCCAAATTATTTTGTTCTGGGCGGAAGCGGATGAGTAGTAAGAATATGCCCTGGACCACTGGCATTTATGGTCCTCACACCCGAATATGATCACTGTATCTCCACTAAATTGAATTGTTGTCAAGCTGGTGTTGTAACATCCCTAGCCACCAACAGGCCGAGAAACGACACTACTTGGACACTTCACTTAGATTTGATACCAATTCGTAACGTCCCTCGGCCGTAGATCCAGGCCAGTTAACTCTACCGAAGCAACCTTTTCTTTTCCTTTAAAGCTCTGATACCATTCTGTGACATCTCGGCCTTAAACAATAGACCAAGCCATGCCATAGAGTAAATTTTTGGAAATAATCACAGATAAAACTTAACCAAAAGATAGAGATAACATTTGGTATTCACACATATAAATATTTATATATATCTAATGCAATTAAACAGAATTCAATACTCTACTCATACACATGTTTGTGAGGAAGCAACATTAACACATACATGCAACATATATCTATACATGTATTACTCATTAATTACAATGAAAATACAAATACGCAGCATACATCGAACATAGAATTGGTACTTATCTTTTAATAGGTGATCACCAACTGCGTGCAGACATTCCACGAACCTCCCAGCCTTATACCACGCTGCTCATCACACTTAGTAGTGGTTCAGCCCCGAGCTGAGACTAAACTCCACCGGGCAAGGTAACTCTAGGATTGGCAAGGACAACAAGGAAGTTGCATAGAACAACATGAAGGATATTTTATCCTAGGAGCCACTTACGCCCACAACCCACAGATCGTCATCCCCCACACGCCTACTCCACCCCAGGAGGGTACTCCTTCACTAATACAAGTCCATTGGATATTAAAACTCCCTTACCTTGGGCTTCATCAATAGGCTGGACCGGAAGTCTCAGAGTATTGTAGCTGCTACGGGACTCCCTCTAGGAGAACTCACTTCCCGACAAAATCTCTCACCTGAGAGAGTTTCTCATAGGCCGGATAGCCTTCTTCTTGGATTCAACTCTTATTCCAAATGGACAGAGGTGATATCAAAAACAAAATTTGGGTAACACATAGGTGAAGTCAACCACATAAAATAGATATGGACACAAAACATGACAACAACCCAAGATTAGCCAAAACTGCGTTGGCAACAACTGCCAACTGCTTCAACACAACACGACTTAGGAAAAAAACAAGTTCATCAGGCTTCACAGGAAATACGCAGGACAACTCTAGTGTCTACAGGTTACATTGGCGTGTGCATCCGTGGGGATTATGTCTCTCTTCCAAGGTGGATCAACTCACAAGAGTGTCAAAGAAATGGTGAAGTATCGTGACAGTCGTGAGGATCATGAGGCTGGTGTGTGAACGAAACCCCAACAAGATGACTTTCCCACTTAAAAATGCATGCATCCAAGTTGACACATGTCTCCCTAAAGTTGCATGAGCTCCACTTAAAACTCATCCCCCTTTTCCCCAAGAAATTAGGACAACATGGTTATATCAAACCTTAGATTCTTGGAAAAAATAATATAATATTATTCCTTTAGAGGTAAGCCCTGTATCTTAGCCCCTATTCCTAAACACTTATTCCCTTCCCACCTAGTGGATCTTAGTCCCCCATAACGCTTTCTTCATGGAGGGTATACACACAACAATGTAATTTTATTAATGATATGTGTGTATTTACATACACAAAACTCAGGCTCATTGGCCTTAGCATCTGGCTCACCAGCCTAATAAACACATAAGTCTCTCATATTATAACCACTTGGATCAACATCCTATAAGCATAATTACAATTCAACAGGGGCTTGGCCTTGCGGTGTTACAATCCCCTACCCTTATTTTTTCACTGTCCTTAGTGCAACTCTTTACACAACAACAACAATATTTCCAAAATCTTCAAAAATATGTGGGTACTCTGCCCGCATAACATCTTCATGCTCCCATGTTGTGTCCTTAGTACCATATCAGGTCCATTGAACCTTTACAAGATTTACGACTCGATTTCAGAGTTGCTTTCTCTTCTAGTCCAGTATGCGCACATACTGCACTTGCAAAGCACCTTCTTGTTCCACCTGGATCACATTCCAATTAATCACATGATTAACATCAGGTATATACTTCTTGAGTAGTGATACATGAAATACATTATGAACAGTCATGGATGTAGGAAATGCAAGCATATAAGCTACTGGTCCAATCCTTTCTAGGATTTCAAATGGTCCACAAAACTTGGCTGCCAACTTGGAACAGCTTCCCAGCTTCAAGGAAATTATGTTGGCTTTCACCTTCAGGAAAACATGGTCACCTACTTTAAACTCTCTGTGGTTTTATCCTTTGTATGCATAACTTTTCTGTCTGTTTTGAGAAGCCTTCAAATTCTATTTAATCTTCAGCATTTTCTCTTCCATTTCCTTGAGCAACTCCGACCCAACCACTTCTCTATCAGCTAGATTTTCCCAACTTATTGGGGCATTGCACTTCTTGCCATAAAGTGCTTCAAATAGGCTCATCTTCAATGATGCTTGATACCCATTGTTGTAGGAAAATTATACCAAGTGTAGATAATATTCCCATTTAGATGGTTTGTCCATCACATACATCCTTAGCATGTCTTCTATCACTTGGTTTACTCTTTCAGGTTGTCCAGTTGACTCAGGGTGATAGGTTGTGTTGAAGTTTAGGTTCATTCTGAATGCCTCAAATAGTCCTCTCTAGAATGTTGAGGTAAACTTTGGGTCTCTGTCAGACATAATTTTCTTGGGAATACCGTGCATTCATGCTACCTCTCTCATATAGATATCAACAACGTTAGTTTCCTTGTGAGTGGTCTTCAATGGAATAAAATGGGCAGCTTTAGTAAACTTGTCCACTACTACCATGATTGAATCATGTTGCTTGCTTGTTCTAGGAAATCCTGTGATGAAATCCATTTTCACCACTTCCCACTTCCACTCAGGGATGGTTAACAGCTGTAGCAAACCCGCTGGGTGTCTATGCTCAGCCTTTACCTTTTGACATTCCAATCATTTGGAAATAAATTCAGCAACTTCCTTCTTCATGCCTGGCCAATAATATTGGCTTTTGACTGTTGAAATTGTTTTCTGATATCTTGGGTGTCTTGCATAAGGTACATTATGCATTTCTTCTAAAATCACACTCTTCAATTTAGAAGAGTTTGTTGGATTACTGAGAGGGGGGGTGAATCAGTAATAGAGAAGTCTAATCCTTTTTAACCATATAATGGAAGTGTTATATCAATGTAGCATTATCATCCAATATTTGCAAAGTAAAAAAAAAATGAACAAATGAACAATCATACACATACACAGTACACCCGTGTTTTTATGTGGAAACCCAAAGTGGGAGAAAACCACATAATGTTTTCTCTTATATGTCTTGAAGAATTACATTCATTGGAAGCACCAACTTAGTTTTTTTTCCAACTGCAAATGGAAGGAGGATCCAACCCCCTAGTTTCTTAGGATACAACCTGAGGAAATCTCCAACTCCCCAATTCTCCAGCTACAACCAGAAGGAGGCTACAACACCCTATGTTCTCCAGCTACAATCGAAAGGTGGCTACAACCGCCTGTCCTTGCCCCATCCAACCGCCCTGACGTATAAGTAGAATGATGGAACCACTGTCACACTATCACTGTGAGATATACTGTTGTAAACCTGTACCAATAAACCTGGACCAAAAAACCTATACCAATAACCTGAACCATGCATCAACTTGTACCTCAACCTATAATCAACTTGTACCATAAACAAGGTCATCAACCATGCACCAACCTATACCAAACAAAATGTAATCAACTTGTACCATAAACAAGTGCATAAACCATGCACCAACTACCACCTCAACCTACAAACCTTCCTTAACTTTAACAACAAGAGACTAGCATTTTCATCAAACTTTACTTTAGTCTCACATGACTAGTTTTGGATTAGTCAAAAACCTTAACTTGAAATAATCATAACTATGTACCTATAATGAATAAAGATATGAAAATAGTACAGAATGTTCTTCAATGTGATGTATGAAATTACTCCAGATGTCACTACTTGGAACCTCTCAGAAAAGGATTTATAGCAAAAATGGCATACCTTGTTGAATTCTGGCTTATTCTAGAGAGCGAACTTGTAGAGTGTGCCCCACATGGAATATTTGTTGTATGGATATAAATTTTTTACAAAGAATACTAAAGATTGTAATCTAACCAATGCCTTTTTTCTTCCTGAAATTGGATTTGTTATGAAGAAGTTATGATGTTTTTACCCGAAACACCTATTTTAGACTAATTTTGGGAATAGCCACAAACCACATTTTCCACGGAGTGTAACTACAAAAATACAATGAAACACAATGTGAAATTATTACCACAACTGCTTGGATATGTTTCCTCAATGATCTCCAAATTTCATGGTCTGAATCATTCTAGAAAAAAATTTATTGCGAAAATGGTGAGATGACCTGTAAATAACATACCTTAGAAAGCATCATCAAACCAATTTACCCTCCCTTGAATTTCGGCCTTCTTTACTTCACCTTCCCTATGAAATTTGGCTTAGATATCCTTTGGTTACCTCAGTAACCTGTAGATATTCAATATTCTCAAGTATGATTAAAATGAGAGAGCCTTGCCTCTTATTTATACTCTCCAAGTAGTTTCCTTAGAAGCATCTTCTAGGCCACTTTGTCCACATAGTCACCTATGTCCAACTTTGTCCAATTTTCCAATTTTCCATGTATCCAATAGCCACTTGACTACTTAACCCATTTTCCTCATTTTATGGTTAACCTTCTTATAACCACTTTCCATAATTAGAAAGTTCTCTATTTACTTTATTATTTAAATAATCCTCCTTGACTTTGTCACTTCACTTTATTATTTAAATAATCCTCTTTGATTTTGTCACTTCACTTTATTATTTAAATAATCCTCTTTGACATTGTCACTTCACGTTATTATTTAAATAATCCTCTTTTACTTTGTCACCTCACTTTATTATTTAAATAATTTCTTCTTTGCAAGCACTTTGACTTCTTTGAACTTTTGGGGTTTCAAGCCAATCATATGAGGGTCCTTCAACTTCGTAAGGCCATAAATCTCAAAACATGAGGAGTTATGTGACGTTCCACATACCACCGGAAATGGCATGACATGTACTATCCATATAGAATAGTATTACCTACAAATATATCAAAACTCATACCATTATAAATAAAACAAACTTGGGTCCATTACCCAAACCTTTGTGCTATCAGAATTCACTATCAGAATCTCTTCAAGGGTTGATATCAATGAAAACCAACCCATTTAATCAACATGGTACATACAATTTGTTTCTGTACAAGATAATTCCATCAATTCAAGTCAAAATATTCAGCCTTCTGCTGCATTTTACCTTGTTAAAAAATTTTGTTACCAATTATATGTACTGTGAATCAAATTTTTCAGCCTCAAAGATTCTGGCTTGAAGGTTCATCTGATACATACTGATGGTTGTAGCATGCAGTTCATGCACTCTCCTACTGAGTGAATCAACCACTTTGTTCTCCTTCCTTTTATGTGCTTGATATCAAAGTCATATTCATAGAGGAATTCCAACCATCTTCTCTTCTTGGCATTCAATGTAGGATAATCAAACAAATACTTCAGACCATGATGGTCTGTCCTAATCTCAAACCTCTTTCCCATGAGGTAATGTATCCATTTCTTTAAAGTGTGTATAATGGATGCCAACTCCAAATCATGAGTGGCGTAGAGCCTTTCATTCTCTTTCAATTTTCTGGACTCAAAACATATCACAAACCCATTCTGGCTGATGACTTTTCCTAGTCCTTCTTTACATGCGTCTGTGAAAACCACAAAATATTCATCCATATCTGCAATCTTTAGAATTGAACCACTGGTTAATCGTTGCTTCAATTGTTGTAAGCTTCTTTCACATTCTTCTGTCCATTGAAATTTCTTCCCCTTCCTTTGCAAGAAAGTGATGGGGTGAGCTATTCTCAAAAGCCCTGCAATGAACCTTCTCTAGTAGCTAGCTAGACCCATGAAGAATCTGACGTCTGTTACATTTTTAGGTGTTTTCCACCCTTTAATGGCCTCAATATTTTCAGGGTCCACGACTATCCCTTCTTACGATATGATATGCCCCAAGTAGTGAATTTTGTTTTGATAAAATGAGCACTTGATCAATTTAGCATAAATCTTATGCTCTCTTAGCACTTGCAACACCATCTTCAAATGATGCTCATGCTCTTATTCTGAATTGGAATATACAAGGATGTCATCCAGAAAGACAATGACAAACTTGTCCAAATATTCCCTGAAAACACCATTCATTAAGGACATAAAAACATCAGGTCCATTTGATAACCCAAATGGCACCACTGTGAACTCATAACGATCATACCTTGTTCTGAATGTGGTCTTTCTGATTTCTTACTCTTTAATCCTTACCTGATGGTACCCTGACCTGAGATCTATCTTCAAAAATATCTTTGTATCCTTCAATTGATCAAAGAGATCATCAATCCTTGGCAGAAGATACTTGTTCTTTAGAGTCACTTTGTTCAACTATCTGAAATCAATGCACAACCTCATTGTTCCATCTTTCTTCTTTACGAACAAGACTGGGGCACCCCAAGGGGATACACTTGGGCGGATATACCCCTTCTTCAGAATCTATTCAAGCTTCATTTGCAGTTCCTTCAACTCCGATGTACTCATTATGTAGGGAGTGTTTGACACGAGGGATGCTCCAGGCATCAAATTTATAGAGAAATCAACATCTCTCTTTGGAGGTAGTCCTCATACCTCCTTGAACACATCTTCAAAATCTTCTAGGATTGCATGGTCCTCCAGAATTGGCACCTTATCCTTAGATGCTTCTTCCATATGAGTTGCAAATATTTGATAGCCTTTCCTGTAGCATTTCTTCAATTGCATTTCTAAAATTTCTCTAATAGCAACTGCCCTGGGAATTCCTTGGACTGCTCTCTGATTTCCTTCCTCATCCAAGCAAGTGAATGCCTTGTTATGGAATTATAAAATGGCATGGTTTTGGTCCAACCATTCCATACCAATCAGAAAAGCATATGATCCTAAAGGCAATATATTCAGATCTGCCTTGGTACTTAGTCCATTCATGCCCATTGGACATGATTTAACCGACTCAACAACCTTCCTCTTGGCTCCTATAGCCAACTGTACTAGCCAATATTTCTCATTATTGCTTATCGACAAGCATAATATTTCCACAAATTTAGGATCTATGTAGCTATGACTATCTCTCGAGTCTATTAAAATAGTAAAGGCATGGTTATTGATCATACCTTCAACTTCAATCATGTGTGATTGAAACTTATCTTGCTTGTTATTCAAGACTGCATATATTCTTGGTACTCTCCTGCCCATGTCCTCCATTGTTTCAGCTTGATGAACACTATGAACAACTCTCGTCTTGTCCTTTCTGTGAGGACAATATCTATACCTATGATCTCCTTTACAACCCCAACATTCCATAGGTGTTTTCTTTGGCCTTTGCCCACCTACTTCATTTATCCTGGGCTCTCTCAAAACCGGTTGTCCATGAGGACTGTTCCTGAAAAATGGTGGTTTGTTTCCCTTCTGCCTTTGTTCCCTCTTAAACTTCTTCTTGTCTTCCCAAGATTTTTGGAAAGTAGGATTCTATTTTTGTTGATCATATAAGAATTTTTCTCTCCATATGGTTTCTTCCATAGTTTTAGGGTCATCATATTGGATCTTGTCATTGATGGAAGATGGCATCCCAATCAGATACCTTTGAATCTTAACTTTATCATCCTTTATGAAGGGAACATACTTCAACAACTCCAAGAATATTCTTTGATACTCATCAATGGATAGACTTCCCAGCTTGAGTTCAAAGAACTCTTTCATTTTATTTTCATAATACCTCTTAGTTAGGTACTTCCTTTCAAAATGTCTCTTGAATTCCCTCCATGTAACATTCTTCTCTTTGACATGTTGTACTTGCACAAGTTGATCCCACCATACAAATGCCTTCCCTTTGAGTTGATAGATGGAAATTCTTCCTTACACATGAGAAGAATAATTATGCAATTGAAAACACTTTCTCATGCCCAACAACCATGTCTCTGCATATTCATCCTTCTTGTGCTCCCCATCAAACGTAGGAGGTTTGATTTTGTTCATTTCCCCTCGTATCTCATCTTCCCCAAATCTCTTATGATTCCTAACAGGGGATGGACTTGAGTTGCTATGTGATCTCTTATTGGAATGCCTCGTGGAGTGTTAGTGATGCCAGCTAATAGTTCTCGTTCTTCTGGGACTTCCTAATTTTATTGAGACACTCTCCTTATCCAATTTCTTTTCTATCCTTTCCAGGATCTGTATCAACTTTATGTTGAATTCTCCCTGTTGTTCCCTAGATTTCATGAGCTTTATGTTATCTTCTCAATGAGTCTAGACATGTTCTTGCAATATTTCAATGATTTTCATCATGTTTCCTTCCTTATCTATCTCTTCTCCATGCCCATTGGAGTTCTATCCTTCAACTCCCACATGCACATCCATTCCTCTAGCTTCATTCTTTGAACTGAAATCATTTTGTGCCCCCTCCATTTTTTCACTATGCAACCACTTGGTTCGGCTCGTCAAATGTTAACTTTGCAAAAATGTGTAGTCAATCAGATTTTTGTCAATCTATCAGTCTTTAATATTTTTCCATAGGAACTTAAACAATATGATTCAACAGAAAGAATATCAGAATTTGTTTTCGGTGGGTCTACGTCGATCAAGAATCCCCACGTTTCTATCTCTAAGCCACGTTCTGTTCTATAACAATTCACCATTCAGTGCTAGCCCTTTTTATTCGACCCTTGGTTCACATGTGACCATGGCTGTGACCCAGTGATTATGATTTGGGTGCTTATCCGGAGACTTGAAACTTCGGGCTCTGACTTCATAGGTTTTCAAAGCACATCACAACAACTATCTCAGAGTGTCGGATTGGCGAACTCACGAAGTAGGGTGGATCAACAGTCCACGTCTCCGAGCATCCAACGCATGATACTCACTATGGAACTCCAGGCTTCAGGTTTCCGGGACTTCGGAGCTTTGGGGCTCTGGGACTTCAGATGATTTCACCTTTTCTCAACTCAAAACTCTCGAACCATGAGTCTCCGTGTACTTCCACTCTACCTTGGTGAAGTCATCGTGCCACTTTACTTTGGTGTAACGAAACGCTGAGGTTTCTATATCCCATTCTGTCACGAGCCATTTCTTTCGGAGTGTCTACTCTCCAGACTTCACGATCTAGCACCACGCATCCATTGGGGCCCACAGTTTCCGTGCTTGAACTAAAATATACCAAAAAGTCACATCAAACTATATATATTTTCAAATTGCGGGGACATGGGTCAATGGTTTTGGAGTAACCTGTTGATCGTTCCACAATTGTCCCCACTCTGACATGTACCCTTTCTGGGAAACCGTGGTTTGAATTGTGGGACCGTCTTGTAGAATTATCTGTCATGCATCTTCGATCTCTACAATGCCTCTCGTCCCTCGATCTTGATAGATCATGACCAATTTAATGCGGGCTTGATCCAGCTAACTTCTTCGCCAAGTTTAACTACCTTGTGCCACCTCCAGGAGCGCTACATGGTAGGACACACGAAGCCGACAAGTGGTCCAATCAGGCGGGTGATAATGTCACATTCTAACTGCATTTCAATCTTATAAGGTCCTTAACTCACTAACAAGTGGCACACATCCCATCGGTCCACTTCATCCTTAGTGACGTCAGCAGGCCACGTTGCTTCAAGACTTTGGGCTTCGGAAGATTTCACCTTGTCATACCTCGTTTCTCCATAACTCTAATTTTTTGATCTAATTTACCTTTTAGTTCCACCCGATACGATTTTCAACATTTAATGTGGTAGCACGTGGCCCCACATGTCAGATTTATTTTAGCTAACATGGTCATCAAAGTTCCATTATGACTAGCATGTGATGGGACTAAGCTATTCCATGTCATCCTCGGTGAGGTTATCATGCCACACTACTTCGGACTTCAATCTTCAGGACTTGGAAGGATTCATCTTAGCACATCCTTTTTCTCTCGAATGCCAAATTTTGAATGGCTGTGAGATCCACGACTCACAACCACTTGTGCAAAGATCTAATGGCTGAGATATGCTTTTCAACACGCATCTTACCTTCTACTTTTGGCTTGATCTAATGATAAGGCTTCTCCCTGGATCTAAAGTGTAGATCCTCTCCAGGACTTCAGAACTTTGGGCTTTGACCCTTCTTTTTCTTCTTAACACCTAACTTCGCCGAAGTCACGAAGTCCGAAGGAATTCCACATTAACCTTCATGCATCTCCTTCTAGATCTAGCAGCTGGAAAACATTGGTCTTTCCCTTGCGCAGATCTTATGGTCCAACTTCAAACCTTGCGGTTCCAAACCCATGGTTATTGTAGTCTCTTTTCTCTTCCACCATTCCATAAGCCATTATACCTCCTGAGCTTCATAACATGGCCAAGGTATTCTCTTGGCACTCTGGAATGCTTTGCAAGTCAATTTTGTCCCTTTCAACAACAATTCCCTCTGAAATATAATCTCACTAACCACTAACATGGCCCATCCAGGCTCTATGTCTAAACCTTGGCTCTGATACCAATTTGTAACGTATTGAACCACCAATAGGATGGGAAATGACACTACTCGGACACTTCACTTAGCTCTAATACCAATTTTTAATGTCCCTCGTCCGACGACCATGACTGGGTAATGCTACCAAAGAAACCTTTTCTTTTCCTTTACTGCTCTGATACCATTCTGTGACATACCGACCTTAAACAATAGAACAGGCCATGCCACCAAGTAACCTTATGGAAATAATCACTGATAAAACTTAACCGGAAGATAGAGATAACATCTCATATTCACACATATAAATATATATATCTATCTAATGCAATTAAACAAACGTCAATGATGCACCTCGTAAGAGTGTCGATGCAATGGTGAAGTATCGTGACAATTGTGAGGATCATGAGGTTAGTGTGTGAACGAAACCCCAATGAGTTGACTTTCCCAATTAAAACTGCATGCGCCCAGGTTGACACATTTCTCCCTGAAGTTGCATGATCGTCACTTAACACATATCCCCCTTTTGTAACGTCCCCAACCACCAACAGGCTGGGAAACAACACTACTTAGACACTTTACTTAGCTCTGATACCAATTTGTAATGTCCCTCGGACGGTGACCCCGGTCGGGTAATGCTACCAAAGCAACCTTTGATTTTCCTTTACTGCTTTGATACCATTCTGTGAAATCCCAGCCTTAAACAATAGACCAGGCCATGCCACTGAGTAACTTTGCGGAAATAATCACAGATAAAACTTAACCGAAAGATAGAGATAACATCTGGTATTCACGCATATAAATATATATCTATCTAATGCAATTAAACAGACGTCAATACTCTACTCATACACTTGTTCGTGTGGAAGAAACATTAACACATACACACAACATATATATACATGCATTACTCATTAATTATAATGAAAATACAAATACACAACATACAATGAACACAAAATTGGTACTTATCTTTTAATAGGTGATCACCAACTACGTGTAGAAATTCCGCGAACATCCTAGACTTAGACCATGCTTATCATCACGCTCAGTAGTGGGTCACCCCCGAGATGGGACTAAACTCCATCAGGCAAGGAAACTCTAGGCTTAGAAAGGACAACAAGGAAGTTGCACAGAACAACAGAAAGGAACTTTTATCCCAGGAGCCACTTATGCCCACAACCCAAAGACCCTCATTCCCCACATGCTTGCTCCACCCTAGGAGGGTACTCCTTCACTAATACAATTTCATCGACTATTACACCTCCCTCACCTTAGGCTTCAACAACAGGATGGACCGAAAGTCCATCCTAGTGAGCCAAGTGGTTATAATATGAGAGGCTTATGTGTTTATTAGGCTGGTGAGCCAGATGTTAAGGCCAATGAGCTTGATTTTTGTATATGTAAATACACACATATCATTAATAAAATTACACTGTTGTGTGTAGACCCTCCAAGAAGAAAGATTTATGGGGGACTAAGCTCCATTAGGTGGGAAGGGGTTAAGTGTCTAGGAATAAGGGCTAAGCTAGAGGGATTACCTCTAAAGCAATAATATTATATTATTATTTCCTAGAAGATAAGGTTTGATATAACCATGTTGTCCTAAGTTCTTGGGGAAAAGGGGGATGAGTGTTAAGTAGAGCTCACACAGCTTCAGGGAGACATGTGTCAACCTGGGCGCATGCAGTTTTAAGTGGGAAAGTCATCTTGTTGGGGGTTTGTTCACACACCAACCTCATGATCCTCACGATTGTCACGATACTTCACCATTGCATCGACACTCTTACAAAGTGAGCCACTCTAGAAGAGAGCCATACTCCCCACTTATGCACACACCAGTGTAACCTGCAGACAATGGAGTTTTCTTGCGTATTTCCTGTGAAGCCCGACGAAATTGTATTTTTCCTGAGTTGTGTTGTGTCGAAGCGGTTGTTGGTTGCTACCAATGGAGTTTTGTCTAATATTGGGTTGCTTTCATGTTCTGTGTCCATACCAATTTTCTGTGGTTGACTTAACTTATGTGTTACCCAAATTCTGTTGTTGACATCACCTGTGTCCGTTTGGAATAAGAGTTGAATCAAAGAAACAGGTTGTCAGGGTTGTGAGAAACTCTCCCAAGTGAGAGAGTTTGTTGGGAAGTGAGTTCTCCTAGAGGGATTCATGTAGAAGCTACAATACTCTGAGACTTCTAGTCTAGCCTGTTGTTGAACCGCAAGGTAAGGGAAGTGTAATAGCCCATGGAGTTGTATTAGTGAAGGAGTACCCTACTGGGGTGGATCAGTCATGTGGGGAATGCGGGTTTGTGGGTTGTGGGAATAAGTGGCTCCTGGGATAAAAGATCCTTCATGTTGTTCTATGCAACTTCCTTGTTGTCCTTGCCAAGCCTAGATTTCCCTTTCTCGATGGAGTTTAGTCCCAGCTCGGGGGTGACCCACTACTGAGCGTGATGAGCAGCGTGGTCTAAGGTTGGGAGGTTCATGTTATGTCGACATGCAGTTGGTGATAACCTATTAAAAGATAAGTACCAATTCTTTGTTCGTTGTATGTTGTGTATTTGTATTTGCATTATAATTAATGAGTAATTCCTGTATATATATGTTTCAGTTATGTGTTAATGTTGCTTCCGCACAAACAAGTGTATGACTAGAGTATTGACGTCTGTTTAATTACATTAGATAGATATATATATTTATATGTGTGAATACCAGATGTTATCTCTATCTTCTGGTTAAGTTTTATCTGTGATTATTTCCGCAAATTTACTTGGTGGCATGGCCTGGTCTGTTGTTTAAGGCTGGGATGTCACATAATGGTATCAAAGCTAAGTGAAGTGTCTGAGTAGTGTTGTTTCAAGACTAAACTCCACTGGGAAAGGAAACTCTAGGCTTGTCAAGGACAACAAGGAAGTTGCACAAAACAATAGGAAGGATCTTTTATCCCAGGATCCACTTACACCCACAACCCACAGACCCTCATTCCCCACACGCCTGCTCCACCCTAGGAGGGTTCTCCTTCACTAATACAAGTCCAACAACTATTACACCTCCCTTACCTTAGTCTTCAACAACAGGTTGGACTGGAAGTCTCAGAGTACTGTAGATGCTACGGGACTCCCTCCAGGAGATCTCACTTCCCAACAAACTATTTCATCCGGGAGAGTTTCTCACAGGCCTGCCAACCTGCATCTTTGATTCAACTCTTATGTCAAACAAAAACAGGTGATGTCAACAACAGAATTTGGGTAACACACAAGTGAAGTCAACCACAAAAAATGGGTATGGACAAAAAACATGACAGTAACCCAAGCTTACCCAAAATTGTGTTGGTAGCAACCGCCAACTTCTTCGACACAACACGACTAAGAAAAAATACAAGTTCGTCGGGCTTCACAAGAAATACGTAGGACAACTCCAGTGTCTGCAGGTTACACTGGCATGTGCATCAGTGGGGAGTATGGCTCTCTTCTAGGGTGGCTCACCTCGCAAGAATGTCGATGCAATGGTGAAGTATCATGACAATCGTGAGGATCGTAAGGCTGGTGTGTGAATGAACCCCCAACAAGCTAACTTTCCCACTTAAAATTGCATGCGCTCAGGTTGTGTTGGAAACCAATACAATTTTTTCTATTTCCCTATAAGCTGCCTACACCTACGTCTTCTGAACTTCAAATTGACGTCGCATTTTGAAAATAAATGATGTTTTCATTTCTTGCGACAATTTGCAAATGGGTTACCATTTAGTTTTCACGACTGTAAGCGTAAAAAATCCTCCATCGTTATTTGAACTGTCATGATATTCTCATTGATATTCTAAAAGGCACTTATTGTGTGTCTAAATGAATTTTCAAACTTTTCCTATTCTTACTTTGATTGTGCAATTTAATTTTATTAAACTGGTAAGGCATTGAGCATGAAAATTTATTGTTTGGGACTTGCCTAGTCATTCAATTGCATAGGGGTCATGGTTTT
>JZKD02S2414293.1:368632-378834 GCA_000966675.3 Picea glauca
CTATTCTTCTGTTGAGTTATCTATTACTCCTTTATCCTTACCCTTTCTTAAGTCAACTTAAAAATATAACTTTTAACTTCTTGACTTTCCCCCCCTTCAGTGTGAGACTATGACCCAGTGGGGGTGCCCAGGCCACTGAGTCTCCTCCTCACCTCTCTAAGAGGTGGGGGACATTACATATATCCAGAGAACAAGAGAGTGGTCCTACAATTGAATAATTATTTGGCTTGAAATATATCTATGGGAGCATAAAGAGACCATTTCCTTACAGTGAAATACTTCCATCAAGAACAGACTAATTTGGACCTCTGGAATTCCTACTCTCGAGTTGCAAAGCAGCTATTGCATTCAACATCAGTTTCTTTTCTGAAGCCCCTTCCTTTGGTCTTGTCAGGGCCACCATCGTTGAGCCGGGAAGTTCCCCCCATTATGGTTGATTTCAATTTGGGCACAGGAGTAGGAACAACGTCTGCATTTCCATCATCCATCGTCATATCATCGTCCATCACATCATCTTCTTCTGGCTCGAAATTGACCACATCAACCTATGCACCAACCATCAATGCAAGCGGGCGGGTTGTCTGAGAAGGTGGGGTTTCCTTGGAATTATTTGGCTTGAAATATATCTCTTGGTGCACCAAGGGACCATATCCTTTTTTTCTTCTGGGCAGAGGGAGATTGGTAGTAAGAATATGCCTTGGAGAATTGGAAATTTAGTTCATTATGCCTGAAGGTGTTTACTGTATCTGGACAGAAATGTTGTCGAACTGCTTCCATAAATTAACAAATATGTTGTTTTCTCCAGATGATGTTTGAAATGAACATTCGAAAGGGATAATATAGCCCTCCTTAAATCTTGGTTTAATGTGTATCAATGGGAGATCTCCTTGAGCCTTTCACTAATCAATGGAAATCTTTACGGTTCATGCATAATGAGTTGTTACCATTAAATCTTACTAATTTCATATTTAGAAAAAATTGTGAAGGTGGCGGTGATGGCGAAGAGCGATTAACGATTAGAGATTTTGTGAAGCTTCCAACCGGATGACGCACGAAAGATATTGCATGATGCTTGAAATGAACACTTGGAAAGGATAACACAACCCTCCACAGATCTTGGTTTAATTCATATTAGTGACAAATTTGCTCCAGCCTTTCAGACATTAATGAAAATCTTAACGATTCCTTCACGAGGAGCTATTAGCATTAAAGCTTAATAATTGCATATCTAGAAAGAAGTGTAAAGGTGGCGAGGATGAAGAAGAGCGATTAAGCATTGCACATTTCTTCAACCCGCCAAACCGCAAAAGAGATTCCAAGAAATGGCCAAGTATGGAAAGCGGTCGGATGGGATTCAAAATAGGGTCACAAGTTATACTCAGGAGACGTGAGGGGATGATGGTAAAATTGTATGTCTCTGAACTTTTGACTGCAAAATGTATAACACAGAACAGGGCACAATGACGGATTTTGGCGGTCAATTTGTATATCGCGGAATTTTGGGAGATGTTTGTTGGTCGCGGAACAATGGAAGCGCAATGTTGAGAAAACCTGGCCAAGAACCGACGATGGAAATAGTGGCCAAGTATGCAATGGGGAAGCGGTTGGCCGGAATCGTGATATAAAAGCATGAGACATACTCAGAACAGGGCATATTGATGGGCTTGAAAAGAGGGCCACAAGTTCTACTCAGGAAACGTGAGGGCCCGATGGTAAAATTGTATGTATCCTAACTTTTGAATGCAAAATGTGTAACATAGAACATGGGACAAGGATAGACTTCGACGGTCAATTTTTATATTGTGGAACTTTGGGTGTTGTATATAAAAGCATGAGACATTCGGAAAAATGACTAAGTAACTAGAAAGGGAAAGTAAAGGAGAAAAAGAAAGGGGAATTTGGTTGTCAATTTGTAGATCAAGGAAGATCGGGTGCTGTTTGCAAGTGACGGAACAATGGAAATGCAATGTTGAGCCCGCCTAATCAGGAACTTGCGAATCTGCCAACCCGTGCACCTAGACATTTTCCAAAAAATGACTAAGTAACCAGAAAGGGAAAGCAAAGGTAAAAAAGAAAGGGGATGGAAATTTTTGGAAGAAAGAATTGGTGTTAAGAAATCCCCATTAATGGTCTTAATAGTAACTATGAAGTGGATTAAAGAGTTGAATGGGCTCTTCAATCAAGGAATAGATAAAGAGAGCCATGCTTATAGTTTCCAGGATGTGTTTGCATAAGAGAAGCATAAAAAAGCCACAGGAAAATCAATTTTGGGATGTTGAAGTAAAATTATTTTACTTTCAACTTCACCATAAGTATAACAATGACGAATTTGAATTTTAAGACGAATTTTAATTTTAATTTTCTGTGGTTGATATGATAGGTCCATTGGACTTCACATAACATATATCCTTTTATTTCAAAATATTTCTGAAGATGAATTTTGGTAAGTTCATCGATCAAGTAAAAGTTCTAAAATGAGCCACATACTACATTTGCATCAGAGAGCTTATATTAAAAGGAAAAGAAGGTCTTGTATATTCTTTAAGATCATAGAAAAACCACCAAGATCCCGAATCTATCATTAATTTTACAGAATGAAGCATACAACCAAGAGCCAAGTAAACACCAAATGTATTGAAAGTCGAGGCACAAGGAAACACATGAACACCGAAGGCACCAAGTGAGATTCCAAAAGGTTCCATAGAGCAGTACACATCGACCTATGCATCAAACAATTTGATATATAAAAAAAAGAACAGGTGGCATTGGTTTTCTCTTACATGTGGTATATGTTCCCATGAGAAAATAATCAAGCCCATGAGAACCCTGAACTACAACAGGAAAGCACATGAACAAAAATCTGCCAAACAAAAGACAACACAAAACCAACGGAGAGTCGACATTGTATCCCAGCTATAACCAAACCCCCAAATGGGCACCAAGAAACTCTCTGATTACTATTTTACCATGAAGCAAGATCACTATGGACATTTTCTTTTGATAGTGCCATGTTCTATCACCACCAATTTTAACAAAGCCAAATTTCCAATATTATTGGAAATGCCTGATGGTTCCATTCAGAGGAGAAAGCCATTTCGACGGTTCAAAGGATGGCCCTGATTTATTCACAGTTGGATACTTTGTATGGGCTTTGTCCTCATGCTTCCCATTTCTGGACTAAACAATCTTATGCGCTTCCTGTTCAATTTTCCATGGCACTGCAAAATTCTATTCATATCCTCATTAGGTGGCATGGACAGATACACATGAGATTTTTTTGTTTCCTGCCAATGCTTGATATGATTTTTTTTATTTTTTTTAGCCGATATGCAGTATTTCATTTTCCTCATTTAAGGTAAATTTTCTATGGACACAAAAGTCGCGCAACATGTAGACATTGTTTTCCTTTTTCTGTGGGTATACTTCATATGGAAATTCTGCTAACCCAAGAAGCACATCTTGTAACAGAGGTTGTCTAATTGTACAATGTACGATTGTGTTGCTGATGGTTCGGATGGCAGCGTTGAGGCAATGTCTATATATGTAAGGGTATTTTTTACTGCATCGTAGACAATCAATTGTACCATCATTTATGAAAGAAGAGGCAGAAGAAGGAGAATTGCATTTGGCACATACATGCTCGAAGGGGGTCGAGTACGCATTTGTTGCAACCAAAACACCCTCAACCTGGGCACATGAGCATAACAGTTAATATATTGAACAATATAATATACAAATGCACAACAAAAAAAAAGTTGCAAAAAATTGGTGAAGGCAATTTGTATGAGCAAAGTGAGGATGAAATTGTAGATGTATACGCATAACAGTTATCGAGCTAGTTAGTTTCTTGAGATCATGTACCATGTTTGTTCGCAATTCTGTTACAAATGTTGCTTGGGTCGTGCGAAAGATCCTTTCTTTAACATCTCTTTTCTTTGTTATATTTTTGAAGAGCATAAGTGGCAATTTCCCTTTATGCAATTGTTGTTCCATTGAGGAAAACAAATTTGAATAGGTGTAGAACAATTGCAACTACAACATGGATCAGTGCAATAGTTGTGTAACATAACTGAGATACATGGACATGTGAAAGTAAAGGAAAAAACCGGATATGGAGAATGGTACCTTTGCCTTGTCATTGTCTGACTCTCCATCTTTTATATGGAGAATGTGTTGCGAGCCAAGTTTTCTCATGAGTGTGACAGTTGCACCAATGGTTCTGAATGGGTAAGTGGTGTTATTCTGTGAATGTTGGTTGATTGTTGTGTCTGGTACGAAACGATATTTTGAACAAATCACAGGAATTTTTTCCACAATACTTGTTTCGTTAAGTGATATAATCCAATCACAATCACCACAGTCATATACTGTTTTGGACAATATATTAAAATTTGTAATGGATATCCCATTACCTGGCAATATCTTTTTTCCATGTCTCTGGACAAGTTGTGTAGGGATAGTCAGTGTGACTGTCATAAGGGCTTCATTGTCTGTCATGTCAACACGCATAATGGATCTAGTTTTTTTTTCCTTGTCCAAGTAGGTTCTATAGACGACCATTGTGTCCCTGAAAAACACTTGTCTAGTTCGACAGTTGTTCAAGCCCTCTATTGATAGTACTTTGGTTGTTATAAGTTTAGACTTGGTGACATTTTTTGAATAGGAAAAGTAATGTAAATGGTAGTATGCGTTATTTTTTTGTTTTCTTTTTTTCCTGGCATAAATGTACAAGTAGACGCACAACTTGGATGAAGTATGGAGGCCAGAGTTTTGCAACCAGACCTCTTAGTTTGCGGAACTTGCACTATGTTCCGCGTCTGACTTGTGCTCGTCGATACTTCTTGTGAACTGCAAAGTATGTGTTGCAGATGACATCAACATATTTATCATGGAATGGATGAATAAATAGCTCAGGATATTTGTTTGGTAAACATATCAGGAACACAATGTATGAATATTTACCTTTGGCCTTCTCGTTCTGTTGATGTTTGCGATGATTGACTGCTCATGGCCATGCCACTAGTCCAACATTTTCTGATGCAAGCATGTGTAGATGAACATCAGAAGGACTAAATAAGCATATGCATTGTATATTGTCCATAATTTTTTTGAATGTCACATACAGGCTCGAAGGAGATGGAATATGAAATAGGGTGTCAAGGAATACTCAAGAAACATGAGGACCCGATGGTGAAATTGTATGCCTCGAATTTTTTGACTGCAAAAATGTGTAACAGGTAATAGGGCATGATGGGGGGGTACGACGACCAATCTATATATCATGAAACCTCTAAAGCTAGAGGCACAATCTTGAGCCCGCCAGCCTGGGAACCTGTGATAGAAAAGTGGCGAAGTATGGAATGAGGAGACCATCGATCGGAGTCGTGATATAGAAGAATGAGTATAAATGTGAACCCATGAGTCTGCCAACCTGCGCACTTAGACATTTTCGGAAAGATGACTAAGCAAAGCAACTAGAAAGATAAAGTAGAGGAGAAAACTAAAGGGGAATTCGGTTAAGTATAGAAGAGGGAAAAAAAAAGGATAATAGAAAGTGGGAAAATAGAAATGGGGAGGGCAATGTTTAGAAGTGGGAAGTCTCAACAAAGGCCCATTGTTTCCAAATCATCGTTTTCTAGTCCAATACTATATGCACCTACTCGTTTTGTGTGTTTGATTTACTATCACAATTGGTATACCTTTTCGAAGATTGTACTTCATCCCCCTTTGTTGTGGCATATAAAAATTCATCTTCTTGTCCAACTAATATGTTTCTTTCAATGTAGCAACGCAAAAAATACAGTGGACATGGAGGTAAAATAAATAAATAAATACAGTTCTATTTATTTCAATGTAGCATCACAAAGAATACAATTCACATGAGGATAAGTTACTATGTAGGAAGATACATAGTATCTACATACAGTAAACCGGGTGCAAAGAAATAGAACAAGTAGAACAAATATACAAACAATAAATGAAATAATAAACAATGGAATATGAAATAAGAGTAGAAGCATGCACCTTTGTATCTCCTCTTCTACATTTGTGACAAAAGTTCATCGCCTTCTCCAGTTATTTTGTTTGTTTAAATGTAGCAATGCAGAAAAATACAATGGACATGAAGGTACGTTGGTATGCAAGAAGACATGTAAAAAAATAAACAGAGTTCGATTTCTTTCAATGTAGCAACACATAGAATACAATTGACATGAAGATAAGTTATTATGTAGGAAGATACAAAGTATCTACATGCAATAAATTAGGTTCAAAGTAGTAGAACACATATACACACAATAAATGAAATACAAAACAATGGAATATGAAATAAGAGTACAAGCATGGATCTCTGTATCTCCTCTTCTACAGTTGCGGTAAAGAGTCCTTCGTCTTCTCCAGTTATTCTGTTTGTTTCGATGTGGGAACACACAAAATACAATGAACATGAATGGAAGCTAGTATGCAGGGGAGAACAAGTAATATGTACATACAGTAAATGGGAATCAAAGGAATAGAATAAAAGATAGTTAGAAACATGAACCTTTATTTTTATTGATTCATGGTTGTAATTATATAGAATTTTTCCTGTCCAAAATATATTACAAGCCAGAAAATATTAAGAAATTGCATGGTCATAGCTGAATGATTTTGGTTTTGTGCAGCAAAGTATCTAGATATGCTTTGAGACCTGAAAATATAATTTTGCAATATCTTTGATGTATATTTTATATTTCAAGTACAAGACAAGTTGTAGCATGGTCAGACTAGTCTGTGTATAGGATAAAGAGGTTGTATTGTGATATGAGCACATTTCACCATATATGGTTAATAAGTGTGTTTTGCACATGTTTTATCTTAACCAAAAGAAAGCGGACATTGTAATTTCACATGTGGTTGTCTAATTATTTGTTACGCCACTATTTTGTAGCATGTCAACACTGAAGTATCCTAGAATGATAATGGTTTCATCCAAATGTAAATGGTGTGATGCATTTTAGAACACATTCATTATGTTAGCAATGTTGCACGTGAAGCAGAATAGAAATTGAATATTGCAATTTGCAATCCACGGAACACCACTCTTGTTACACCATCTATGTATCTTTTTCTTCTACAAGAACATTTTTCAAAGGCATGTAGGTATGGTTCAGAGTTAGGAGAAAAAAATGGACCAAAATTTAAGAGCGGGATGGAAAGATATGCCAATTTTGTGCAATTTCATTGCAACCTATGCACGGTTGTATCATACCTAGCCCTTCTACACCTACATGCAGTTTTATTCTACAAGAACACCCTGTAAAGGCAATAAGCTTCACATCATATTTTTCATTCGAAAGACACGGGTTTGATTCATGTACAGGATAAGCAGGCACGAGATAGGCGCTAGATTTTGACTTCATCACACAGGACAAAGGACCGTAATTTTCAATGCTAAAAAAAATGATAGCCGTAGTTGTGCACACGACACTGGCATGGACATGGTGAAGAATCCGGGGAAAAAATCAGAGGAAAATTGAAGAGCATGAGAAAAAGATATGCCAACCTCTATGCAAATTCTGGAGGACAAGAACGATGAATAAATACTTAAACATTCTTACTTGCAAAATGAAAACATCGAATAGTAAACAACGAACACAAATGAAAGTATACTATTGAAACTTACTCGTTAATGATGAACGACAAAACCACAGATCCACTTGCGGGTGCAGGACTGGAACACCGCAAAGTGAAAAAAAACAGCTCCAACTACTGGTGCAGGACCCCAACCTTGTAAATTCGAAGCAGACAAAATAAAATAATAAGCAACAAACCAACGAGCAAGCATGAACAGGCCCAACTATAGCCGCAGGACCTCAAAATCACAAACTTGAACCAAACAACAACAAGCAGCAACCGACGACTCAACAAACCAATGAACAAGCAACAACCATTGAACCAGTAAACAACATATGTATCTTCAATAATTACCAAATTGCATCCCAAACACAGAAGAAATATGAAACATATGACGACTATGCGAGTAGAAATAATTAAACATTCTTACTTGCAAGCTGCAAACAGTAAACAACAAAAAATGAATACAAATGAAATTATGGCATCCAAACTTTGTCGGAAACGATGAACGATAGAAACGCAGGTCAAATTGCGAGTGTAGGACTTAAACCCCGCAAAGTAAAAAAAACAGCTCCAACTGTGGATGTAGGACCCCAACCCTGCAAAGTTGAAGCAAACAAAAGCAAGAAAAAAGCACCAACAGGTTCAACCACAGGCGCAGGTCCTCAACCTTGCAAAGTTGAACCAAACAACAACAAGTAGCAACCAACGAACCAGTGAACCAACAAACAAGAAGCAACCACCGAACTAGTAAACAATATATGTATCTTGAACGATGACTAAATTGCATTCCAAGCATAGAAGAAGTATGAAACATGCGATGGCTATGCAACTGAAGTTGGACAACAATATTGTCCAAATTCACTGCAACATTGTATGGAAAAAATAGAGGAAAAATGTACTGTGAGAAGCCTATTTAGGTAAACATTTAAGGCTGTCAAGATGTTTAAGGCCCTCGCGCAATGCAAACATTTAAGTTGTCAGGCATGTTTAAGGGCCTCGCGCTATGTAAACATTTAAGCTGTCAAGCCTATTCAAGTACCCCAAAAAGAGTGTCAATGCTCTAAACCTTCGGTATGTAAACATTTCAATAGAAATATAAATAATAAAAACATTAAAAAACAACGTTGATGCCCAGAAATTTCAGTATGTAAACATTTCAGTAACAAATTAATAAAAATTAAAAAAGAGCATCTAAGCTCAAAACTTTGGATATTTAAACATTTACAACATTAGAACAACAAAATTTGCAATAAGACCTCCAATCTATTCTCGAATGAGACGATGACATATAAGGTTTTTTTATTATATAAAAAATAATGCTTCTACTTCAATAGTTCGAACAATATGAACATATTAATATGAAGTCAACGAATTATCATAGGGGATTTGAACTCATGACCTCAAGAAGAAACACATGTTCTTAACCATTAAACATATATTATTAGTTATTGATTATCTTATTTATATTCTTATTAAATATATGTATTTTAGTATTTTATTAAATGTATGTATTTTATGTATCATTTATATTATGAGTCCCTCCTAAAGCAGGGCTATAGCAATGAGTTTGCTATTGATTTGACATTAATTTGCTTTATATTTTAAATATGTTTATAAAATGTAATGTTTAACTTAAGAAAATAAATATATATATTTTGATATAGTAAAAATATTTATTTTTCTCATCTCTAATTGGTTAATATACTTCAAGTCTTATTGTGTCATTCACGTATTTCAATATCTAAAATTAATTGCATAATCAATAACAACAATTCTAATTGGTTGTACAACATATATAACACTTATTACACCACCACAATAAAAATATTTTTTAAAATTTACATTTCCCAATATAGAGGAAAAAATGAATAGTGATGTTGATGTTTTGGATGTGTCATATCATAACATATTAAAATATTATATAAATTAAAATATATATTATATATTTTATAATATATATGTTAACACATTCTATTAAAATATATATTATAATATTATATAAATTATAGTGTATATTAACATAAAATATTATAATATATTACATATTAAAATGTATATTATATTTTATAATATATATGTAAGATAGTAAAATATTATATATATTAAAATATATATTATAAAATGTGAAATGTTTATTTTTATTTTTTAAATAAGATTTGCATTTGGCTTGCTTCGCTTAACTATAAGGAAATTCAGGTTAATCCCAAAACTATATGACAACTACATTAAAGTAAAATCATGGTAAGATATTTTGTTCAGTACTGGTTATGACAAATCTATAAACTATGTGTCATCATGGAGCAATAAAGCTTTCTCCATCCCTTGTGAGTCTATGTCTAATTCTTTTAAGAAGCTGATTTCTTTTAAGATTATGAAACTAGCTCATTTGTTAGCATATTATTCATGTTTGAAAGTAATCATCATAAATAATTATAGGGTGTTAACTATCATTTTCATTTCCAAATTTACTTAGCCCATACAACCCTTATTATTTATTATCTTATTAAATAAATTTTTATTTTTTTTTATCATTTATATTATTATTTATTAATATTTTTATCAAATATATTTTATTTATTTATATA
>JZKD02S2414294.1:0-17851 GCA_000966675.3 Picea glauca
ACCATCCCTGATTATGTTAAAAAATATTGCACAGATGCAGAAATCGATTCATGCTATGGATTGCTTCTTAACTATTATCAGCAGACGACTCAAAAATAAAAGAAATAGGGTGTCTGTAATCAGCCAGATGTAAAATGGTCTCACACAACTAACACAACACGATCCTGCTCAAGAAACATTCTTAAATAACCCTAAAGCAGAGAAACCCTAAATCTGCCATCGCCAATGTCTGGTAAAATTCAAGATTGTAAAAGAGAATTGTATTTATTCATAGCATGTCCAATAGCAATAGCAAGGACTGTAAAAATATCCCATTATTTCCTGAATGGCTAAAAAATGAAGAAATAAATACGTGCACCCGATACAAAATACTCCCCTCTCGTCCAGTAAAGAATAACCTCGACAAAACCCACACCCATAATGTCATATAGAATATGATATGTCACAAATATATAAGAAGCAAACGGAACGGACCAGAGAGGCCCTGCAATATACCTCAGTAAAATCGACAGGCCAACAAGGGGAGGAAGGAGACGATGAGAGCGGCAAATGCGGAGGGAATGGAGGCCATTGAAGCAGCGCCTGCCTCCATTGTTGGACTGGGAGATGCTGCCTTCACCTCTGCTGCTTCTGTTGCTCCGACCATTATCATTAAAACGACCAAGAGAGCTGCAGATGCGTACTTCCCTAGGCCTGCCATTGTTGCTCACACTCCCAAGAAACCTACTGCTGCTAACAGATATGAAAATTCCAAACCCTAAGCACAACTCTTACCGAACAAATGCGAATCTGAGATGGACTACCCAAAATATGAAGCAGCAATCTTTCTTCGATGAGACTCGAACTCTCGACCAGAATAGATCGAGAAATGAGTGTTCCAGAACTTGTGCACGGGAGAAGGATTGAGAATCGCGCATATTAATCCCCCTCTGCCCATGGCACAGCGAACGGGCAATGTACAGGTGTCCAACAAATAGTAATACAAACTATCTTTTCCAGCTGTCTGAATGATGATTACAGGAACAGTAAGGAATGAACTATGGATGGCGACAGGCAGGGAGACAGCATGGCCTCCAGGCTGGCTGTGTTTTTCTTCAATGCTTGGCCTCATGTCATTGGTGAACATTGATGTGGTGGGGAGAGGCGCCTTGCACGTGCTATGTCAGAAGGGCAGGACTGAACAACGGCCACATTTGTACAAACAAAATTGTTTTAATTTGTACAACGGCTTTATTTTTTGTCTTTTATGTTGGCCCTAAGCATAGGTAGGAAGAACCCATCCTCCTATTTGTCCTATGTAAATAACTTCGTAGAAAAATACATTTACTCCAAGGGACTCAATGAGCAGGGAAATGGAGGTTTCCTAAATGTACCAACTTCTATGTTCCTCTATAGTTATCTATATCTATTTCTTACTAGGTGTTAGTGCTAATTCTTGTAAGTGGGGTGTTTCTCTCTTCGTGTAAAAATAAATGAAATGGGGCGTAAGACTCGTCAAATGAAGTTATCCAAGGTCGCAGCCATGTGCGCCCAAGCGCAACATGCATAAAGTTTCTATTTTTGGGTTAAAAATCAAGTAGGCGGATATTTTTTTGCTTTTTAGCGGCGAAGATCCATTGATGGAGCAAATCAACAGTCATCGGGTAAGCCAGAGCCATGGAGTTGCACGAGGTTTAACGCATGGGCTCATCCCTTGGGGCCAAAGTCACGAAATGATCGTGGTCGTCCGATCCAGACAGGACACATGGCGCTTGATTAAGTCTGGTCACCATTTCGGCTAACGGGACTTTGAAATACAAGGGTCGAGAGCAAAGGAACGAGAACTCTTGGTGGGAGAATCCCCGAAATACATTAAGATTCATCGTGACCGTCCATATTAAATCAAATCTGGCCATTGATTGCGGATTAGTTGATTCGGCACTTCGGCTACCGGGACTTTGAAAGACAAGGGGTCGCTCCTCCATTGCATTTGGAATCACTGAAACGCGAAATGATTATCTGTTTCGGCATTTCGACTACCGGGACTTTGAAAGACAGAGGGTTGCTCCTCCACTGCATCTGGAATCGCCGAAACGCGAAATGCGAAAAGCGCCTTTGAAGATAGGCGCAAGGTCACGACTCGTGGTCACTTGGGGTGATAGAAAGAGTTGTGCAAAGGGCCAAAGCGTCGGGTTTAGCTGCAGGAGGCGTCGCCACGTTCTCCAGGTGCCAATTCAACTCGGCCTCGATCCCGATCCCTACTAGAGGTAAATAAAGGTAGGAGGAGGTGGTTGAAACCTCGCCTCACTCCTTAAATGTAAGGCATGGAGGTTCTGGCAGGCAGACTACCCAAGATCGTCCTGTGTGCAAGTTTTCCTAAAGAAGCCATGCCGATCTGATGTCCTCGTTGACCAGAGGAGCCTGCACACACTAATTTGGACTTTAATGTCTCAGCTACCCTCTTGTTGTTGAGGTGGCGAATTTCTCTGAGTATATATACTCAGTTTTTGTACTTTTGTATGGATGGATGGTAGAGCTAAGCTCCCAATTGTAAAGCTTTAACGAGGCCTCTGGTTCCCTGGTTATAGATTGATATTTGAGACTTCTTGTTTAATGGAAGCCAGCATCTTCCTCCCCTTTTTCCTCTGAATCTTAAGAGCCCGGACATGGATGATCCAGTCGGGTGTTGTAATGACTATATAATGTATGTTTGATTATATTAGTTTTGCAGCATCTTAATTTTCTTGAAGTTTCTCAGATCTGAGAGGATTTCATATTTGTGACTTTTCCCCTTTTTAAAGGCTGCTGGAAGACCGGATGTCCAGAGCATACTTTATTTCTTTTGTTTTTCCCTCCACTTACTCACTACTATGCAAAATTATTGGCTTAAATTAGATCAAGACCTCACCTGTCTTAGTTGTTCCAACCCAGTTTTCTGAGTTAGAACGATATTATTCTGAGTTTACTTCCATTCATCACCCTTTATCAACAAATCGTGACATTTAAACTGATGGGCGTTGGGCTCTGCTCCTGCTACAATCCAGGAGTGACTTCTGATGCCAACATTTATGGCACCGTTGTCGGGGACGAAGTTGAAGATTTTCCCTGGGATTGAACGACATTGAGTCTCTGATTCTGAAGGTGCATCGGGCATCCGAGCCCTTGAAGATTGCTACTGTGCACCTGGCGACTCCACTGTTTCCACTTCACTGTTTCAGTTGTGGCTACTTTTAGTACACCTAAAAGCTGACCTAGAGGAGATTTTTCGAGAAGGTTTCAGCAGCTGCTTTCTCAACTTGAGAAGTTTCCTGGGAGGACACAAAGTTAGGATCTAGCCTTTGATGGTGAACAAAGACTAGACACATTCAAAGTTGCGCATCTTTCACCCGGTGACTCCATGATCCGAGGATCGGTCGACGACTCCACTGATTCGATATGGAAAATATCTTAGCTCAAAGGTTGGCTTTTAGTGACTTTTCCCAGATAGTTGGTTTTCCTAATCCACTGCCTGATAGAGATGAATGAAAATATATCCTCCCTAAATTTCAAGCAAAAATTTCGGAGGTACCAGCTGAGCATTTACTGGACTTTCATGAGGTTATTCATCGACTTAATATCATACATGAAGATGTTCAGATTAAGCTTTTTAGGTATTCATTAAAGGGAGTTGCTCTTGATTGGTGTCGATCTCTTCCCACTACAAGCATCCATTCTTTGACAGGTTTTCATACAGCTTTCAATTCATTTTGTAAAGATTACTTCCCAGCTGTGTGTTTGTATGAAAATTGTTGTGATGAGTTTTCTTTGCTTCATAAAGCCTCTACTGGCCTTGAAGACCATGTTTGTGATGAAGCTTTTACTGTGGAGGAAAGCATTTGCTATGAAAATCTAGAGGCGTTGGATGATATTAATTATGTTAGCTCTAGCATGGAAGCATCTGACATCATTTCAGATCCATCTGTTCTTTTAGATGTTCATAAAGATCAACATGCCTCTTGTGAAAATTCTGAGTTTATAGAGCAGATGTTGTCTATAGTAGATGGCTCTCCTGAATATAGGGTTGAAGCATATGTTCCTAGCAGCCTAGCTTATGATAACGAAGACCTTCCAGTTTTTAAAGAAGAGATGGTTGCGGAAGAGGATTCTTCTCTTTTCCTTCAAGAGGTTTCCCATGATATATTTTTACCTAGGATTAAAGAGAAAAATCTTATGTATGAACAGCCAGAAGCAGCAGTTACCGTTGTGGATATTTTTGACATTTATATTCTCGATGGGATCACTATTCTGGAGGTTGATCATAGAAATGAAGGACAACCCTTTTTTGATGAATATTCTAGTGATGATGAGCAACAAGTTTATCTTACATTTGATCACTATGAAGACACTGACCGACATAACAACAAGCAGAGATTTCCCATGGTCCCTATTTATGATGATTATGAATCTGATCCTTGGGAGAGCCATGGAGAAGAGGAGGAGGAGCCGAATATGCAGTTTACAGAATGTGCAGAGCTAGTCAGCGAGCAGCCACCACCTGAGATCAGTCAGCCTACGTCAGTTGTCCACCCACATGTGCTTACCAGAGATATTTAGCCACACGTGAACAACTGTGTAGCAAAGGAGGCTGCTTGTCGCCCATTTTTTGGAGTTTGTCACTGGTTCTATGAGCCTGTGAAGGAATACATGGAGTTGTATTTCCTTTACAATTTGGAGCCGCCCTATTTCATCTCGACTTTAGCCTGTAAGGAGGAGTTGAAGAGCGTAACCATTCTGTTGTCACGGTTACACCATCTGTTTGTGATCATTGACAGAAGGAAGGAGCTTCTATTCAGGGAGTTGCTTGATTGGCTATGGTGGAAGTTTGCTTTCACCTAGCCCCATGTAAAGGAATTTATTAGTTTAGGACTGTACATAAATAAGCTCCTTGGAGCATGTGTGTTTATCTTTTATTTTCACTTATCAGCATGTATTTTTAAGTAGGGTGTTTTGAGCTCGACTCCATAGCCCAACAGAAGGCAACTGGAACTCCAGAAGGAGTTCTTAGAGCATCACGGGGACGACTCTATCCCCCATGGAGCCTAATGTTAGCGCCAATTCTTGCAAGCGAGGTGTTTCTCTCCGATTTCAGGCCTTTAGTGTAAAAATAAATGAAATGGGGCTTAAGACCTGTCAAATGAAGTTATCCAAGGTCCCAGCCATGAGTGCCCAAGCGCAACATGCATAAAGTCTCTATTTTCGGGTTAAAAATCAAGTAGGCGGGTGTTTTTTTTCTTTTTAGCGGCAAAGATCCATCGATGGGCAGATCAACGGTCATCGGGTAAGCCAAAGCCACGGAGTTGCACGAGGTTTAGAGCATGGGCTCATCCCTTGGGGCCAAAGTCACGAAATGATTGTGGTCGTCCGATCCAGTCGGGACACATGGTGCCTGATTAAGTCCAGTCGCCATTTCGGCTACCAGGACTTTGAAATACAAGGGTCGAGAGCAAAGGAATGAGAACTCCCAGTGGGAGAATCCCCAAAATACATTAAGGTTCATCGTGATCGTCCATATTAAATCAAATCCGGCCATTGATTGTGGATTAGCCGTTTCGGCAATTCGGCTACCGGGACTTTGAAAGATAGGGGGTCACTCCTCCACTACATCTGGAATCGCCGAAACGCGAAATGATTAGTTGTTTCGGCATTTCGGCTACCGGGACTTTGAAATACAGGGGGTCGCTCCTCCACTGCATCTAGAATCGCCGAAACGCGAAATGCGAAAAGCGCCTTTGAAGATAGGCGCAGGGTCATGACCCGTGGTCACTTGGGGTGATAGAAAGAGCTACGCAAAGGTCCAAAGCGTCGGGTTTAGCTGTAGGAGGCATCGCCGCATTCTCCAGGTGCCAATTCAACTCGGCCTTGATCCTGATCCCTGCTAGAGGTAAATAAAGGTAGGAGGAGGTGGTTGAAACCTCGCCTCACTCCTTAAATGTAAGGCATGGAGGTTCTAGCGGGCAGTCTGCCCAAGATCGTCCTGTGTGCAGGTTTTCCTAAAGAAGCCATGCCGATCTGATGTCCTCATCTGACCAGAGGAGCCTGCACATGCTAATTTGGACTTTAATGTCTCAGCTACCCTCCTACTGCCAAGGTGGCGAATTGCTCTCAGTATATATACTCAGTTTTTGTATTTTTGTATGGATGGATGGTAGAGCTAAGCTCCCAATTGTAAAGTTTTAACGAGGCCTCTGGTTCCCTGGTTATAGATTGATATTTGAGACTTCTTGTTTAATGGAAGCCAACATCTTCCTCCCCTTTTTCCTCTGAATCTTAAGAGCCCGGGCATGGATGATTCAGTCAGGTGTTGTAATGACTATATAATGTATGTTTGATTATATTAGTTTTGCAGCATCTTAATTTTCTTGAAGTTTCTCAGATATGAGAGGATCTCATATTTGTAACGTTTCCCCTTTTTAAAGGCTACTGGAAGACCGGATGTCCAGAGCAGACTTTATTTCCTTTGTTTTTCCCTCCACTTACTCACTACTATGCAAAATTACTGGCTTAAATTAGATCAAGACCTCACCTATCTTAGTTGTTTCAACCCAGTTTTCTGAGTTAGAATGATATTATTCTGAGTTTACTTCCATTCATCACCCTTTATCAATAAATCGTGACATCTAAACTGATGGGCGTTGGGCTCTGCTCCTACTGCAATCCAGGAGTGACTTCTGACGCCAACACTAGGTTCACAAATTAGTTTCCCATAACTGGATTTTAATCATTTCTAGAGTTGTATCTTAGTCTAAAACATGAATGGTGGGTGTGAATGAGTGAATCAATGAGAATGGAAAGAGTGTGCATGAGTATGGAAGAGGAACTAACATCCAATGGGATGGAAATTCTTACACTTCCTCATGATGATTGTACTCAACACCTATGCCTTCATAATTAAGGTAGACTTCTTCACCAATGACCACATGCATTTAATGATTTTCTTTACCAATGACCACATGCATTTAATGATTGGGTTTTAAGTCAAAGATGGTGGATGAGATTTAAATAAATCCCACCTTAAAAAAGAGGTAGAAATTCTTACACAACATAGGATAATTTTTCACCTCTTGGACCCCCTTTCCTCTTCCTCTCTACTGGACTCATATCCCCTCTTATGCCTAAGTCTTTAATTTTTAAACCTAGAAACCAAAATGATATGCCATTTATCACATTGTCATGATTAACTCATTTTTAACAAAGTTATTAGACTTGATTCTTAAAAGAAAAGATAGTTGATGGATTGAGGACAATTAAAGGGCTTGTTATTGGATTAATTGGTAAATGCAGACATAAACAGATCTCCCTAGATCCCACTGGAAACTATAACAAAACAAAACAAAATATAAGACTTTTCCTAAATTTTAACTATTGAGTTTACTAGTTAACAAGAGATAGACAACATACCTTTTAAATGTCGTTCCCTCTTGTCATTGCCATCCTAGCTTCGTTCCAATGCTCCTGTGGTATTGAACCTGCAAGGGAACACAAGCCAACCAAAGTGAAAGCAACACAATATCCTCAACAAGAACCTATGTATGTGATCAAGGAATCATACAATAAAACAAGACTAGTTTTATGGAAAAGAAACATATCATTGTATTATATTAAATGGAAAGTGTAGAATACAACCAAAAGCCTTGATGTTGCAAGGTCCCCTTTTGATGGCCCTTTGCTCCAACACACACACTTGGTCCAAAACCTTTGGATGAAGAAGATCCACCATGTAGCTTGTAGAACTAAAACAAAGCTCTCAAGAGGAAGTAGAACTCTCCATACAAATCTTAGCCTATTCAACCTTATCTTTATCCATGAGAGATCTCTCTTTATATAGTGTGAAAGAGAGATGGATGAGGATATTAGGATGATCCCACCAAATCAGAGAAGCGATTAAGATCCAAACCGATCGGAGGCCACCTCATCCTCTAGAAGATCCCCTTCTAGAACATTCATGAAACTTGACTTCTCCCAAGCTTAAAGCATCGTCGCACCCTACGTACTTAGCAGCCTGCAACGACGTTGAAGTCCAAGTATGGTGCAACATGTGACAATCAGGCATCGTCGCACCCTGTGGATAGAGCAGCCTGCGATGACCTTCCTTCATATGGTTTCTGACAGGGGAAATCAAATCACTTTTCTCATGTAGAAAGGCTCTTTTAATATTTTTAGGGAACATGAAAACATGATGTCAGTGGATCATTGGGGTGACCAAAATAATATGTAACAGAATGCCCCCCAAATTATGAAGATGGAACTCATGACAACTGAAATTCTTTGTAGAATGTGTGTATCAGAAACAAGGAGCGCATTGATCAGGAACCTGCAAACATTCAAGCATCTGCATAATATCATACCAATTCTGAGGTAGGCATTCCGATACTCAGATTACAAAAATGTCAAGTGAGTCATGGCCACTAAATATACACTGTGGATCCATGTCATCATGAGGTGGCATAGCCACCAAGAATACATTGTGGATCTATGCTCTAATCTAACTCAAATTTGGACATAGCCACAAAAATACAAAGTGGATCTATGTGTCAATACAAATCATGAATACTCCGTCGCAACCTAGACCAAAGTGATAAGATCCAGGGTCTTCATTTCCATCGTCTTTAAGCATGAATCTAGCCATATGATTACAGGTGTTGAGGTTGAACATGGTAGAAACCACTTGATTACCGGTCATTAATGAAAATCGTTAACAAGTGCGAGGGAAATCACCATTGATGTCAATGAATCCCAATGTACCCTAGTGCAAACCAACGAATGAGAATAAATGAGTTGAAGTTGAACACTCGATGGAATCTGCCAATCAAGGGTCAATGATGTGAACCCACTGTTGAAAGTGAAGAAACCTGCCATTAAGGCATGCAGGCTCTAAGGTACTGAATGATTTCTAAGTCTAATTCTTGGATAATGAGTTGAAGTCGATAGGAAAAGACTCGTCACAGGAGGGACTTAATGTATCCCCCATCAATAAAACGAAATATGTAACATATTTGAGGTAGATCAGAGTATGAAGTGATTCAAAACTGACACAAGGAAGGCTGACATGGTAGAAAATTTATAATTGCAGATGGTCGACTCGATAGAAGGCTTGTTAAGGTTGGATTTATCTTGAACATATGAATGACACGACAATGGTCTTCGCAACATTTACTCAAGGAGGACTCGACATATGGACATGTGGATGGTTAAATGAAAGACAAATGGATTTCCCAACCCAGATACAATGATGAAGGGAGGTGTCATGTTCAAGAGCGACTATTACTGCCACTAACACAAATACAGAGACAAATTTCTTTCCCAATTTTCCCCCACCATTTCTGGCGAGTACCTCTTTAATTTTACGCAAGCTTGGGGAGGATAACATATGCTCATTGATGTAATCTCATCCTTCGGACGAGTCCCTCGGAGTATGTTTAACGAACCCTAAGAAGGAGTGGTTCGATCCCATGTGGGTCTTTCAATGCTTGTTTAACGATTCCAAAGAGAGAAAACTCAGAGAACTCCATTAGTTCTTTTTTCGTAAATTAATTCGACGAGACTGAAAAAGTGATAACCTATCCCTCATCAGATGTTTTCTTCAAATACTTTTACGAGCATGAAAAGAACAAGGTCATTCGACAATCTTTTCATTTTTAAGGAATGAGAAAAGAGCTTAAAGGATATTACATGGGTTTCATTTTTCATGTCACCATTACGAGTTCGAAAAAATGACAAAAGACTACTCGATTACATTCTCATGGTTTCATGAGCCTGAGAAAGAATCAAGACTCTGGTCGGAGTTTTTCCTGAAAAACCCTAAAATGATCTGTATATGCGACAAATAAAAACAAACCAAAAAAGAGGACCCTTGTTCCAACGTTTCACCTCTAGACTTTTCAATCTGCAAAAAATCAATCACTTGCAAAGTTGTTAGGACTTTAGGGTTTGGATGAAGCATAAAAAATAATATAATATACAAATGAAAAGTAACAAAAAATCAATAAAATAAGTAAAAACCACATTTCACTATTTCATTTGTAACTTCACCCAAACATTGCTCCAAACCCTCTTTTTACCTTGATTTTCAATAGCGTATTGTGGAGTGCACGACTGGTCGACTGCTCTGTAGAGTAGTACGGGCAGTCGCTTGTTATAGCAAGCAACATCCTTGATGCTCTATTGTATATGAATCCATGTGCTTCACATTTTTTATATTTTGGTCTTCGGACAAAAACACCTTTTGTAAAATTTTATCGTTATTAATATAAGGCTCCTATCGGCTTACTTGTTTTATGTACAAAAATGTGATTGGATTTTATAAATGTCTCAAATGTCTGTCTAACACATAATTAGCCAATGCATTTGTTAACGTATTTAGACATCTAGGAATGTGTTGATATTCATTATAATCAAAATGACATTCCAAGAGGTGAATTCGTAAATATACCCTTAACAAAGTAGGACTCTGGATAGAATAAACGTTACTAAAATGTAGTACTACTAACAGCTAATCGAGTCATACAACAAGATGGAGGATCCCAAGTGAAACAACATCAGTCAATAATTCGATGACTGCACTGTATTCTGCGATATTTTTGGTTGCACGGCCAAGGAAAACACCATGTAAATTGATCAATTCATTTGTAGGTGCATAGATTTTCCAAGCAACAGACGCTAAGTTTTGAGTACTGTGACTAGCGCCATCAATCAAGCCAATGTAAGGTGGTGAAGAAACCGACATTTGGAAACCAAGCACAATGAAAGGTAAGCAATCGAAAGGCGAAACCAAAGAACAAAAAAACACACAAGTGTATGATACACTAAAAATACACAACACTTATGCAAAAATGACTTAAGCATAGTACTTCTTTAAGTAAAGCCCATTTATGGGTTCACTCAAAGGAACTCCATCATAATCTACTAGCTCATAAGATCATTTCTCCAACACTCGTTTGACAATATAAGGACCTCTCCACATGGGCTCGAATTTACCAGCCCCTAGCAAATCACGATCTTGTTCGTAAAGAAGAACTATATCACCTTCAGAAAAAACACGTGACTTGACATGCTTGTCATAATGGAATTTAACACGTTTTTTCTGAGTTGCAATAACTAAGGCAACATCATGACAGGTTTCGTTTAATTGCATAAAATACAAAAGATGTTCCTCCTCGGTAGAGGTGTTAGGGAAAAGTTCGACGGCTAGTTTCAAAGACAGTATCTCACATTCAATCGACAAAATTGCTTCGATACCATATACTAACTGGAAAGGTGTGAATCTCATGGCAGACTTAACGGATGTCCGATAGGCCCATAATGTTGAGAACAACATTGTGTGCCAATTTGACTTATGAATTCCTACCATCCGTCGAAGCATAGTAGTGAGAACTTTGTTAATTGCCTCAACCTGGCCATTGGTCTGTGGATAATAGGGAGTTGAGTTTTCATGTCAAAGACCCAAATTTTTAGTAAGCTCAGACATCATAAAATTCTGAAAATGACTACCGTGATCAGTAACTATGGCTTGAAGGACACCAAATATAGTAATGATATGATTGAATATGAACAATGCTGCAGTTTTCTCGGTGTTATCAAATGTAGGCATCACCTCGACCCATTGAGTGAAATAATCAACAACTACAATAATGTATCCATGCCCCCTGACTGAGTGAGGGTTACATGTCATGAAGTCAATGCCCCATTTGGAGAATGGACCAACATAAACTACAGGGTGAAGAGGAGTAGGGTGAGATCAGATCTTATTGTTATAAGTTTGAAAAGCGTGGCATTTCTGGACGACAGTAATGCAATCCTTAAACAATGAAGGCCAAAAATAACCATCTCGTAATATCTTTTGGGCAGTGGCGTACCCAAACATATGACCTCCACACGCTCCAAAGTGACAATTATTCAAATCTTTCTCAGCTTCATTGTAGGTGAGACATCGTTGAAATATGGAATCAATACCACGACGGTAAAGGGTATCACCAAGGATGATGTATTGACGGGCTTGATACCGTATACGACGACAATCTGTACTAAAGAGATTAGGCTGAAAAGTTTGAGTCTGGAGATAGATGATAATATCTCTGTACCATAAATCATCATAACTTATCAGAAAGAGGGGTTCTTCAGGTAAGGAATCCTCTGCCACATTTTCCGTCTCGATGGAGGGAAGGTCACATATCAATTCAGAAAAAACCAAACACTTCTCTGACTTGGCGTGCTCAAAATCCTAGAGAATAACTATCCATTTGGAGTACTTGCCCCCCAACAATTTTCGGGTAAGGATATGTTGCATGGGGTTGCAATCAGAAATAACGGTGGTTCCACATAATAAGATGTAGTGACGAAAACGTTGAACATCTTGAACAATTGCTAAGGCCAACTTCTCCACATGTAGGTATTTGGTTTTAGTAGTCGTGAGACTCCGACTCAAATAGTATATCACATGTTCATCGTGTGAATCATCCTCTTGGACTAATACCATAGCAATGGTAGAGTCTGAAGCAACTAAGTATAGGTAATAATCTCGGCTATAGTCAGGGGGACACAACAACGGTGTACGAGTTAAGGCAAGTTTCAAAGCCTCAAAATCTTTGTTTGTAGTATCATCCTATACAAAATCGTAACCTTTCTTGAGAAGCCAAGTAAATCCTTTCATTAATTCAGCATAATTGGGAATGAATCGACGCAAAAATTTTGCCTTCCCTTGCAAACTTTGGAGCTGGCATAGTGTGGAAGGAGGAGGTAGATTAAGAATAGACTCAACCTTCAAGGGGTCTACCCGAATCCCATGTATAGACACAACAAAACCAAGAAGTTGGTCAGATTCCACACAAAAAACACATTTTTGTGGATTCAAATGTATGCGATAATAACGACAGCATAGGAAAATGGCCCGTAAATGTGCCGGGTGATTTTGATGAAGCATGGAATGCGTTGGTAGATCGTCTAGATAGGGTTGTACGATGTGATTAATATCATGAAAAGCATAAGACATAGCATGTTGAAAAGCCACACCAGCATTTTTGAGACCAAAGGGTAATTTCCGATAGGCAAAGGTTCCGTAAGGGAAAACAAAACAGTCTTGTGTTGATCCGCTGGTAGAATATTGATTTGATTATAGCCGGAGAAACCGTCCATTAAGGAGAATATTTCACTCTCGACATAGTCATCAACAATATGGTCAACGAACGAGGTAGGATAATTGTCCTTAGGACAAGGTTTATTTATATCCCTATAATTGACACAAACGCGGATCGTACCTTGTTTCTTATTTATCAGAACAAGATTGGATACCCAATTAGTCAAACCCACAGGATAGACAAAGTCATCTTTAAGAAGTTTTCCAACTTCAAGCTTGATAGCAACAACTTTACGTGGATGTACTGGGCGAAGTCTCTGCCGAACTGGTTTAGCGTCCAGATATGTCTTAATCTCATGCACAACAATATTAGGATCAATACTTGGCATTTCTTCATAACTACAGGAAAAAATGTCACGCAATTCTTGAAAAAGGGCTTTATAGGTGTGCACCTCATCAGTAGAACATGAGGCACTAATATGAACATTTTCCATGAATCTGGGTTTAATCAATATGTCAAGAGGAATGGTAGGTGAAATGTTACTCAAGTTCCCTTCATACAAAACATTGTGTGTTGACTCAGGAACAAAAGAAATAACAACAACGGTCGACGAAGTTGAAATCCGTTGGTAACTCTCTATGGTGTCACGTTCTAGGAAGAGGATAGAACGATGATTCCCATCGTCCCATGGAGTATCTTCCATAGTCATGACCAACATGATCATCTCATCAGTAGGAAAGATCACGTGAAACAGATCAGGAGATGTATCACAGAGAGAAGGAGGAGAAGGAGTTGTTGATTGAATAACTTGATAAGCGGATTTGACCGGACTTAAAGGCATGCAGTCATTGTAACGAAGATAATCACCAGAGCTAGGTACTATCCATGGGTCATATGACTCCGGGGTTTCACGAATAGTGGTTTATATCATGTTAATAGAGGCAACAAAAGGAGGGGGAATATCAGGTGGCGGGATTGGAAATGTACCCATCAAAGTTGAATCTTTCAGAAGACCCACGCCAACATTCTCATAACCGGGAGGTGTCTTCGAGATAAAAGGAACTTTGCTAGTACATTAATCGGAATTAAAGAAGGCTAGTTGGTCAACAGTCACGACCTTTCCTTGGTGCGGGAAATGTAACACACGGAAAAGGGTAGACACAACTACGCACATGGAATCAATCCAGCTACGGACAAGTAGATGGTTATAATCAAGTGGTGCATCGATGACCTCAACCTCGACATTGACCGATTTACCTTCTAACGTAATAGACAATGAAGGAAGAACATCGTAAGGTTTAAAACTTGTATCATTGAAGGCCTTAAGAGTATTGTGCGACTCGGTAAGGGCAAGAGAGCTAATAGCTTTCCTACAAGTAACGGACATAACGCAAGTTGAGGCTCCTTCATCAATAACGGTTCTACATATATTCTTGTTTTCCACAACAACTTGGATCTGAAACACTAATTGAGGAGGAAGCCTTGGAATGTGATCTTCCAAGTCAAATATTATTAAATTAGTATTGGTAGGATCAATTCCATCGATATCCTTTAACAACGCCTTCCGTTGAGTAGGACAACTTTTAAGGACTTCGAGAGCCGACATCGTAGAGGGTGCTTGTGCAAGGTCTTCTACAATACTATAGTTTTGGGCAGCGCGTGCGTGAGGACTAAATGAAGACTTTCGAGCAATGCCCTTGGGAGGAGTATGTAGAACTGTATCTAGGTCCGATCGTTCGAGATGAAGAGGACCATTTGGAGGTAAATTTGGAGGAGGAGATTGAACCAACGAAGATGGTATATCTTCAACTTTCTCTTTCGATGGAGAGTAATATTTGGCTTGAGTTGCGACTAAAACTTTGTTCTTCTTGGAGTCACCAGTACACATAAGGACATATGATGAGGTAGAAGGATAGGGTTGGTCATGAATGACTAATTGAGCCTGTTGTTGAGAAGGAAATGGTTTTGACAAGACAACAGGAGTAGAAGGATTCATGGTCCCTTGCAGTAACTTAGTAACCTCAGTGCGTCGTGAAAAATATTTCGTGTAATGATTGTCACCACAAATAAGGCAAGGATAATGAGGTTTACACTTATCTTTCTCATCAACAAGATGCGTTTTATCTTTGACAGATTGTTGATTGTTATTTTTGTCCTCCTTATTCTTACCCTTCCCTTTCTTTTTATTTTGATTTTTTCTGGTAGGTGTAGATTGAACCGAATTAACTTCAGAAGTTTTACCAGAAGAAGGAGTAGGAGCATGAGTATTTTGTACATTAGAAGCGGTAGTCTTGGGATTGGTGTGATTGGCATGTGTGGACTGAGTCTCAACATGAAAGGTGTCAATCACACCATCAACAACATGAGAAGCTACTGTAGGTGTTGGGGTAGGATTCGTGGAAGGACGAGGAGCGTCAGGGATAAAGTCGTAAAGCATGCCCATTTGCGAATAAACGAGATCTAGATATTGAGCACGACAAATCGCCTACTCTTTAGTAACGACATCTCCCATGGACACATCATGGGCTATGGGCCCAATGAGTGATTTGGTAAACCACTTGGCCAACAGTTGATCAGGAAGGGGAACTTTGATTAAGTGTCTTCTCGTCCTCCACTCATGGATGTGATCAGAAATGTGAGTGGAAGAAGATTGTTTAAAAGAACTCAAAATTTCGGTTCGTGTCTCATATCGAATTGGCAACTGGTAATGTGTTAAGAAGTCCATGGATAAGGTATTAAAGTCGTTAAAGAGTCACCGCGGTAACTCAATGTACCATTTTGTTGTCGAACCCGTAAGAGTTCGTTGGAAAAGTCGTAATCTTATGGAGTCATCCATTAATGAGTTGGACAAACACCAAAGATGGAAATTCATAACATGATTATTCGGGTCTTCTTCCAATCGACCTTCAAATTTAGGAATGTCAGACAGTAACTTGATCGATATGACGGGCCAATAAGGAGAATGCAAAATAGGATCATTCAAAATCCTAGACAAATCCGGTAAATCCAAAGTGGCTAGAAAAGGCAATTGTCTGTTCACCTGAGGAAACTGGTAGTTTTGGGTAGGACGTCCCATAGGTATACCAGTAGGACCATAAGCGATCTGTAGATAGTTAGATAGTCCTGACAGATTCAATTGTGGAGGGTTTTGATTAACATTAGGTATGTTCCCTTGGAAAGGAACATTAGACTGAAAATTTTGACCCCAAGTAGGATTCATAGAACCTGGATACGGTTGACCGAGATTAGAAGGAACAAAAGCATTAACTTGAGGATGTTCCCCCCCAGGCGGTTGTTGATTCCCCTAGAAAGAAAGATTCCAAGGTTGAGAGTGTAACACAGGTATATTTTGACCATAACCGAGGTTATGGCTTCCAACTTGGGGTTTCCCCCCAAATTGAGGTTGTCCCCCAACCTGAGGTTTCCCCCCAAACTGAGGTTGCCCCCCAACTTGAGGTTGACCTCCAAAAGGAATCTGAAAACCAGAAGTGACATAATGATTGGTGCCTCCAACTAGATTGGAGCCACTAGGGCCAGATCCTCCAAACAAAGGTGGAGGAGGAACATAAGCCCCCTTGGAGAGAACCTGGGTAGGTGTAGGAACAAATTGACTCACAACATTATACCCAGGAGGAACAAAAAGTATAGACCCTCCAGATGGATTCTGAGTAGGAATAGCAATAGAAGTGTTCAAATCATTATACCCAGGGGGAGGTGATGGATTTGGTCTAAGTAGAAGTGGTGTTCCAATAGGAGCTTGAGTGATAACCACATTCTTGGTAGAAACGGTCGTAGCTTGTGGGACCATAGTAGATTGGGCCATCTTGAAAGGAAGAATTGAGTGAGAACCAACCAACAATTGGTCTGAAACTGTGGTGACAGTACTGGTCATGCCAGTAAAATGGTCTAAAGGTATCGTATAGGTAACAAATGTCTTAGGCATTTGCGATGTCATGGGTTGATTAGAACTCATTCCTAGTGTGTCGTAAAGATCGTGTACTGAAGAAGGGGAGAACTAGGATTAAAAATTCTAGCAGTGTGAGCCGGGGTTCTAAATGATTCACATGGAAAAAGTGGATCATCTACTCCAGACCTTGCATTAGGTCCAGTAGGTACTTCAGTATTGTCAACAACAACAATTTCTCCTGATGAGTTCATCCGGAGAAAATGTGCATCTTGTCTAATACTTAATAACGGATTTGGGCGAAGTCAGAATACCTCTAAAGAATTTGAAACAATTCAGAATCCCTCTAAAGAGTGTGAAATTCCAACCTGTGAGGCTACTTCATTATTGACTACTCCCTCAGGAGAGCCTTCTGGTGAGTTAGGAAGCAAAGGAAGGTAGCCTTCCGGATCTTCCGGGGGTAGTCCTTGCATCCTACGTGAACGTCGAAGGCCGATGTTGGTTGTACCAAGTAAAGAACGAAAACAAATCTATGGCCAACTAGAGAAACAAACAACACTCACTAACAAAATCTAGAAATCAAACCAAGCAAACAAACCTTCTTATTATGAAGTCACTAGTTGGTGATGAAATCCAACGTCGCGAAATCAAGACAAGAAAAGGATGGGATAAAGCGGGTTGAAAAGTTACATTGATGACCTGCTTAATGGACTTGCACCCTGGTGCAAGCTCCCACACATAATTGTGGGTATACCCTCCAAGGAGCCCGAGTGAGTTTGGCCAATGTCGATTCCAAGTACCGTGAAGACTTGCCCCTCCATAGTCACCTCATGTAAATACCCTAAAGGGATAGGCTACT
>JZKD02S2414305.1:0-14611 GCA_000966675.3 Picea glauca
TCCAATTAGTAATTTATCCATTAAATTTATTATTTAAATAATTTATTTTTTATCCACTTTGACTTATAGTACACTCATCACTTCACTTTACCTCAAGGGGTTACCTTCTAACCATGTTAAACCACTTTCCTTATTTTAGGGCTAACCCACTTCTAACCACTTGTCAACTTAGCAATTTATCCATTAACTTTATTATTTAAATAATTTCTTTTGTATTCACTTTGAATTATATTACACTCCTCACTTCACTTTATTATTTACCTTCTAAAAATCTCTTAAACCACTTTGACTACTTTGACCTTTTGGGGCTTCGAGATGACTCATGAGGGTTCTCCAACTTCACATGGCCATAACTCTCTAACCATGAGGAGTTATGTGACGTTCCACATACCACTGGAAATGGCATGAAATGTAATATCCATGTAAATAGTATCACCTGCAAATATATCAAAACTCATACCATTATCCATTAAACAAATTTGGGTCCATTACCCAAACCTCATCGGGGGCATGCACTAAAAAAACAATCAAGAGTATCCTTCTCTGATACCACTGATCTAGATTATTTTCGACATGAAATGAGAGAAGAGATATAATGAATAAATGTACAAAGATATCTCATATATCCAATAATATAACATAAATATATCAGAGATGAAACCATAAGAATAGAGATACAATAATACACAATTTCTATTAATGAGCGAAATGTACAAAACTGTAGAAATACAGAGTGAAAGACATGTTGGAATGGTGGAAACTTATCTCTGAGAAGAGATGTGACGGATAATCACATTCATAAGAAGTTGGTTACAATGAGGTTCTAAAGGCCTTTTTAACATGAATAAAATCCAAAACCATAACCCCGGAAGATGAAAAGTGAGAAATTTTGTGGACCCCGTTTTGGGTAGTTTGGTGTATCAACTTCCCGTAGGCATAATTTTGGAATAAGATCTATGTTTGGGGTGAACGATAACTCGTTGGAAAGGTATCATCAAGGAGATTCATTTTGAGGGATCAATAAGAGACTTAAACTATCATTGAGGTGCTTGATCCCTAAAAAACTTCATTTAGGCGCTTAAAATGGATCCAAAAGTTTAGGAACCAAAAAACTGCTAAAAATAGTGAGTTTCTAGAAGACTGTTTTGAGCCAGTTGGAATAGGTGGGTGGCCACCGATATCCACTTGGATCAATCCTCCCTCCTTAGGAATACATGTTCTCCATTGCGTTGAGTTCCAGAGGGAGAGGGAAAAGTGTGTATTGAATCTACATCTTGATGAGTTATTTGCCTTGCTGGAGAAGTTGCATTACTTATCTTGTTGAAGGTTGTCATGAACCTATGGTTGGAATGGTCAGAACTTTTTAACCAGTATGGATACATGATATTCCTCTGTGCAGAAGGAATCTTTACACTTTGCTGCAATATTTTCGACCTGCTTTTATTGGATAGAAGGTGCTTGGACTGAGGTTGTAGTGGTTGTAGTGTCCTTATGTTCACCTTTTGAACAGATTGTGAAGAAGATGAATTTTGTATCATGAGATACTACCTTGGGGCACTGTTTAGGTGGGACAATAGTTGGTGTTAGTCCCTAAAATTGCACTTGACTATGAGAGGGAAATCTAGGGCACCATCAAGTTATTGCAATGGTTTTATAGATAAATATTTAAATTGGTTTTTTAACTGGTCTGGAGGTTGGGGTCAATGATAATGTATGAAATCAATTCACAAAGGAAATATAAAATCCATATCTCACTGATTTAGTAAATGGTAGTCAATTCAATAATCAGATGGAAAAGGAATATGAAAGGTACAAAAGTATGTAATCTTTCAATTTTTCTACTGACATATGAAACTCTTAATCCAAAATATCATTCAAGAGAAAAGAGACATGTACTTGAAAACAAATATAATTATGCAAAAGAAAGCAACAAAATTTCCACTGACTTACTCACAAACAAAAAACAATCAAATGCTTAGCACAAGATTAACATGCATTCAAGTAAGAAAAAGATAGAAATATAGACAAGAATAGAAATTTGACCATCAAAAAGCCTTTTCCATTTAGTATCAAGATGAAATATTTCTTTTCTTTACAATGTCTTCTCCAAACTAGCTAATGGTTCCCAACCCATCCCCCTAACTTCTCCTTCTACAAAGTTTATATAGAAAGAGTACATAATTATCAAGATCCAAAAGAGATGGATCTGAGAACCTCCTCATCCATATTTAGTTTTATGTTTCAAATAATCAAGGAGGAGATAAGATCTGATCTCCAAGTTGAATTGATGAGGTGGCTTATCAACTGTTGTCCATGAGATTTTTAGGAAAATAAATCTGGCAAATTCTTGAAAAATATGGTCCAAAAATATTTTTTTATCTCTCAAACTGTGATAGTTGTGTAAAAACAGAGAGAGGTTTTGATGAAGGGGGCCGTTCCCAACAAAAAATTCTTTTGGTTTCCAAAAATTCATCTCCAGATGCTTTGAAACCTCGCCAAAAATTGGTAACTAAAACATGAAATCATTTATTGTGAAATCTCTTAAAACTAGGCCTCAAAGATATATTTTAACCTCTTAAATTGTGATAGTTGTGTAAAAAACGACAAACATTTTTGTGAAGGGACCCGTTCCCAATAAAAAATTATTTTTTTTTTCAAAGAATTCATCTCCATCATTTCATAAACTTCTCTTGAAGATAAGGACTAAAACATGGAAAAAAATAGAGTATTGCCTATATTTGATTTCTATATTTCTTCTTTTGATCTTTTATTTGTGTTTTCCTTTTTATTTATCTTTATACAACCATTGCATCCATCCTATTAACAACCATGTGTGTATGTACTCTTGTTTGAATGAGAGAAGGAGGTAGAAGATATGATGTAGAAGGAAAAAATAGTCTCTTGAGAAGGAGGACTTATGTACTCCAATGGCATCATCAAATCCTCTAATAGATTTCTAGAGGAATCAAACCATATAAGAAATTATAATTGTTTCTTTCCATCCTTGGTACAAAAATCGACAATTAGCATTGTAGATATTAATATTTCCTTGAAATTCGTCATCCGATCAAGATTATTGGAACAACAACCATTAATTTTGCATATGCTTCAGTCTCATTACCTCTTGTAGAATATATGCTTTCAATATATGACTACATCACAATTCTCGCTTCTTGTTCTAATAAGTCTTTTGTTGGAGATTCATGTACTAAACCTTCCTGATCAATTCATGCTCTTTACTCCCTGACAGTCTTAATTGATGGGATAAATAAAGAGTCACAGAGGAATCTGTAATTTCTGTAATGGATCCACTTGCAAAAATTATACGTCCATCCTATGTGCTTAGCACCACATGATCGCCACATTTAAATGGTTTCTAAATAAGATTGACTGAAAATCAGGTTCACTTTTAATTTCAGGGGTTAATCATTTTCAATGTTTCTGCAATGACTGAGGTATTTGTTTGTAATTACATATTTAAATCCATTGAAAATAGAGCTTAGTAAAAAATTCCAATTCCTGCAGATATAACATAGACCAAAGGTGAATTTGATATACATTTGGAGTTGATCTGTCAGTATAATTTCATGATATTACATAAAACTGCAAAAGGAATGATGAAGGTGCATAACCTGATTTCTGCAAATGAATATCTTATCACATCCACGACCTGATATTGATCATTAGTGACGGTATATTCTTAGGAAAAGATCCCGGGCACGATCTCTCATGTTCTCATGAAGTTGGCGCATGCATAATAATGAATACCCTGGCGCTACAAGAATAACACTATTCTTGTAGCACCTTTTACTTTTAATTTAATTTCAAATTTAAAAGTGGGAAATGACTTATGATATAATGGAGAGTTCTAAGAAAATTCTAATCCTATACTTAATCATGCAAATGCATGTTAAAAACACCCAAAAAAGGATAATGAAAGCACTTCAAAAACTATAGAAGAAGAAAAATAGCATAGAATAAAGCTAGGAAAGGATAGGACAGGGAAAAAGTTTTCTTATCAATCATTAGCAAAATCAAGGACTAATACTGGCTCCTTTTGGGGATAAAGTTTCATTAGTTTCATGATGAAACTTAAAAACTTGCTGACCAATTCCTTTATCTCCCTGATCATCATCAAATTTTACTATAATTATTTCCCTGTCCAACCATTACTTTATTTGCAATCAAAAAATAACAACCACAAAACTGAAAGTAGACTTTTCACTGGGCTTATGGACTCTTTATTACTGATCATTCCAATAAATTGAAAAAAAAAATGCTTGAATGCAAACTTATTCAATCATCCTACTCTCCTAACTTGCTGACATCATGCAGATCACATGTAGGGGAATTTCCAATGCAGCCATGTAATCATTTTACTTAGAAAATGGTCTTCTTTTTGGTAGCTTAATGAAGAAATGCAGGAAAACATAATTTTTTTTAGCAGACATGTAATATGAAATTTATACTTACTATTGCATTCCACTTTCATCCCATATGTTGCCACTTTTTGAACTTGTGGAAACATGGACTCTATTTAAATAGCCATTGGTTCATGAAAATCATGACATGACTCCAACCAGTGCCATGAACAAAATTGTTTCTCTAAAATTTTTGCTCCATAATCCTTTTGAAGATCATTTGTTTTATCACAATCAAAAGCAATAGGGTCATTTTGAATATCCTCATAGGTTCCTTGGAAAACAACATTCAAAACAATAATATTATCATGAAAATCAAGAGGCCCATCTTCATCTTCCTTGCTACCTTCTGATACATAGATGTCATATACATGATCTAGTTCCTCATGGAAGATGGACTCAATGTCTTCATGCAACTATTGGTCAAATCCTACTACATCATAGACATCTGGATCTAGGACTTCAAGATCATCATCATATTCATTGTACGTAGGTTGATTTGAAAATATTTTTGATATTTGAAATTCAGAGACATTTGTTTCATGATCATCTTGAAAGAATGAATATAAATATGTTCCTTGATTGTTATTAGAATTTTGAACATTATACACATCTGGAAAAGTATCAGATGTATATACATCTACTTGTTCTTCTTCTTCATCAACAATATGGTCTTCAACAAGAGTTTTTTCAGTCAACAAATGATTTTCACAAAGACTCTCAACAACACATTATTCATAAGGATGAACATTCAAATAAGAGTTATCAGAAACATGTTGACAAGTGTCAAATTCATCATGAGCTTCATAATCTTGACATATATCTGTATAAATTTCATTACTACAGTCCTCCTACTATAAATCAGAATAAGAAGAACACAGAACTGATAATAACTCTTCTTTATCTTCCTCAACATAATCATATCTTTCATTTTCACTACCAGAAGGATCAGTTACTGAATATTGAGTATATAATGTATATCCCTCGCAACAATGCTAAAAAAGACTCTCAACCAGATAAAATTTCTTATAATATGAATAAAAAGGATCATGAAAATCCTTTAAAGATGAAATACTAGAAACATGAAGAGATCAGTACCATTCTCTCGCATCTCCTTCCAATGAGTACATAAACATTTTTAGAAATACATCTTCATGACGAATATTGGTTGATTCATGCATTGATGAAACTCAATCAAATGTAGTGTCAGATTGTCCTCATCCTTTTCTTTGAAGTATGGAAGGAAATATCCCCATATATCTATAGTGGGAACATCATTAGGGAAACTATCAATAGCATAGAAATTAAATGATGCAAACCTCCATGCCAAAATAACTTCCATAGCCTTCAACATCTTGGATAAGTGGAGTTTCCAATGGATTCTTTCTTCATTGAGTCTCCAGGTGAATGATACAATCAGAAAAAAGTGTCCAACTCTTGTTCGCCATCAAGAGCAAGAATTGATTGTTTTCATTCTCCTAGGGATAAATTATTCATTCCTCCGTCCCCAACAACGATGCCAAAAGATGTTAGTCCCTAAATTTGCACTTGACTGTGAGAGGGAAAGCTAGGGAGTCATCAAGTTATTGCAATGGTTTTATATATATAGACTTAAATTATTTTTTTAACTAGTCTGAAGGTTGGGGTCAATGATAATGTATGAAATCAATTCACAAAGAAAAAATCAAATCCACATCTCACTGACTTAGTAAATGGTAGTCGATTCAATAATCAGATGGCGAAGGAATATGAAAGATAAAGAAGTATGTAAGCTTTCAATTTGTCCACTCACATATGAAACTCTTAATGCCAAATATATTTCAAGATAAAAGAGACATGTACTTGAAAAAAAAAATGATTATGAACAAGAAAACAACATAATTTCCACTGACTTACTCACAAACAAAAAAAACTCAAATGCTTAGAACAAGATTAACATGCATTCAAGTAAGAAAAAGATAGAAATATAGACAAGAATAGAAATATGACCATAAAAAAATATTTTCCATTTAGTATCAAGATGAAATAGTTCTTTTCTTTACAATGTCTTCTCAAAACTGGCTAATGGTTCCCAACCCATCCCCCTAACTTCTCCTTCTACAAAGTTTATATAGAAAGAGTACATAATTGTCAAGATCCAAAAGAAATGGATATAAAAACCTCAACATCCATATTTAGTTTTTTGTTTCAAATAATCAAGGAGGATATTAGATATGATCTCCAAGTCAAATTGATGAGGTGGCTTATCAACTGTTGTCCATGAGATTTTTTAGGAAAATAAATTTGGCGAATTCCTGAAAAATAGGGTCCAAAAATATCTTTGTATCTCTCAAACTGTGATAGTTGGGTAAAAAAAAGAGAGGTTTTTGTGAAGGGGGAAGTTCCTACATAACACCTCTTTGGGTTTCCAAAAATTTGTCACCAGGTGCTTTGAAGCCTCACAAAAAATTGGTCACTAAAACAAAAAATCATTTATTGTGAAATCTCTGAAAAATAGGCCTCAACTATATATTCAAGCCTCTTAAAATGTGATATTTGTGTAAAAACCGAGAGAGGTTTTTGTTAAGGGACCCGTTCCAAACAAAACCTATTTTTTTTTCAAAGAATTCATCTCCATATTTTCAGAAACTGTTCTTGAAGATAAGGACTAAAATAGGAAAAAAACCAGAGTAATGCCTGTATTTTATTTCCATCTTTCTTCTTTTGATCTTTTATTTTTCTTTTCCTTTTTCTTTATCTTTCTGCAATAATTGCATCCATCCTGTTAAGAACGATGTGTGTCTATACTCTTGTTTGAATGGGAGAAGGAGGTAGAATATATGATGTAGAAGGAAAAAATAGTCTCTTGAGAAGGAGGACTTATGTACTCCAATCACATCTTCAAATCCTCTAATAGTTTGACAAAGGAATCAAAACATCTCAGAAATTAATAATTTTTTCTCGCCATCCTTGCTACAAAAATCGACAATTGGAATTGCATATATTAATTTTCCCTTGAAATTCTTAATCCAATCAAGATTGTTGAAACAAAAGCCATTAACTTTGCATATGCTTCATTCTCATTACCTCCTGTAGCATATATGATTTCAATATATGTCTGTGTCACAATTATCACTTCTTGTTCTAAGAAGTCTTTTGTTGGAGATTCATGAACTAAACCCGCATGGTCAATTCATGTTCTTTACTCCCTCGCGGTCTTAGTTGATGTGACAAATAAAGAGTCGCAGAGGAATCTGTAATGGCTCCACCTGCAACAACGATACATCCATCGTATGTTCTTAACACCACATGATCACCACATTTAAATGGTTGGTCAAGCATACTAACTAAAAATTAGGCTCACTTTTAATTTCTGGGGTTAATCATTTTCAATGCTTATGCTACGAGCAAGGTATTTGTTTTCAATTACATCTTTAAATCCATTGAAAAAGGAGCATAGTAAAAAATTCCAATTCCTGCAGATATAACATAGACCAAAGGTAAATTTGATATAGGTATGGAGCTGATCTATTAGTATAATTTTATGATATTATGTAAACCTACAAAAGGAATGATGAAGGTGAATTACTCGATTTCTGCAAATGAATATCTTATCACATCCATGATCTGATATTGATCATTAGTGATGATAGATTCTTAGGAAAATATCTCAGGCACGATCTGTCATGTTCTCATGAAGTTGACACATGTCGAATAATGAATACCTTGGCGCTACAAGAATAACATTATTCTTGTAGCACCTTTTCCTTTTAATTTAAATTCAAATTTAAAAGTGGGAAAGGACTTATGATTTGATGGGGAGCTCTAAACATTTCTAATCCTATACTTAATCACACAAATGCATGTTAAAAACACCCAAAAAGGATAACGAAAGAACTTCAAAAACTATAGAAGAAGAAAATGAGAATAGAATAAAGCTAGGAAAGGATAGGGCAGGGAAAATGTTTTCTTATCAGTCATTTGCAAAATCAAGGACTAACAATTGGAACTACCTCTGGTATCCTATAGAGATCACCCCCAAAGTAACAATGGCACTACAGGTTTGAGACTCATAAATAACATGGTTCTTCCACATATATGGTTGGCCCAACAAAACATCACAGAAATCCAATGGGGAATCATCACATAATACATCATCCTTGAACGGTTGGATGTCATATGAAAATCGACACTGCTGGTTGAAATGAATATCTCATCCCTGGAGAAGCCACTTGATGTTGTATGGCTGTGGGTGTGGTGTTGTCAACAATCCAAACTATTTGATGACCTCTGTTGATATGAGTTTCTTTTGGATTCTGCTATCAACAATAAAATGCAGTGGGGTCGCCTTCACCCACATATGTAACTGAAAATTGAGCTCCCCCTCTTTAGGATCTATTGGTTCTTATGGTTGAATGGTTGCAGTCACAACAATAGAAGTGGGTTCTGCGTCGATGATCTGTCTTCTATCAGTATTTTCTGAAACAAATTTCAAATTAGGGTTTGACTCCTTGTCTTTGATATCGACCACCAATGACTATTTTGAGCGACATCCATCGGTGTTGTACCAGGGGATTTTGTGTAAATCGCACAATTTTCTAGTGTCCTTCTTCATATTTCCATTACCCTTCTTTTCTTATGGCTTGGACTGGTTTTCTGAAGGCTGGTTGTCAGGGACATATTTACCATACTTTGGTTGTTTCAGATTTGTAGACAATAACAGTGGGGTCTATGTCAATGATCTCTCTTCTAGCAGTATTTTCTGAATCGTATTTTAAATTAGGGTTCAGCTCCTTCTATTTGATCTCAACCAACAATGACTATTTTGAGTGACATTCGTCAGTGTTGCACTAAGGGATTTTGTGGAAATTGCACCATTTGAAAGTGTATGTCTTCGTCTTTCAGTTACCCTTCTTTTCCTATGGCCCGGACTGGTTTTCTAAAGGCTGGTTGTCAAGGATGTCTTTACCATACTTTTCTTGTTGTGGATTTGCAAACACGAATTCCCTCTTGTTCTAGTGCTTAAATTTCTACTCGATTTTAACAACATATTGATAAGCAACACCCAGTGATGAGATGTCCAAAAAATCCATTTCAATTTGGATGTATATGTGTAGATCCCCACGATATTTGAGAACCGAATTTCACTCAGAGTCTTTGATACCCAATTGGTGCACAAGGTATGGAAGGTACTGGTGAACTCTGACACTTCTTGGCCCATCTCTTGCCGAAGTGTGGTCCATATCATGTATTGTTCGTCATAGTTGCCAACATGGTAATATTGTTCCTTGATCACATCCATAAAAAAATCCCAAGTGGGATCGACCCCATATATTCCACAATTCTCTGTGAAAATTTTCTCCCAATATGTTTCCCACCAATGTTTGACATGGAAGAGAGCCTTAAGGAGTGTGAAGGTGATCATTTTCCTGTAATTAAATTATGAACTGAGAAATAACCTTCTAGCAGATTTAACCATTTTTCTATGGCATCCACATATATCTATCCTTCAAATACGGGAATATCAAAATTAACTTGTACCTTGAAAGGAGAGGTACATCCGAAGTGGTCATTTGATGAATACCCACCTGTTGTTATCGACATGCGTTGAATGATGTGGGAAAAATTCTCCATCATTCTGTCTCTCTGTCATGTGAGAGATATCTAAAGCAATCGATTAATAGAATCGTCTCCTCTATCGTTTTTCTTTTCTTTCAACATGGAGGGTTTCTTGGGCGTGCGAGAGCGATTTTCCTACAGAGAGACAAGCTTGAGACCCAACTTTCTATACTTGAACCTCGTCAGGGACATGCACTAAAAAAATGATTAAGAGCAGCCTACTCTGATACCACTGATATGGATTATTTTCGGCACAAAATGAGAGTGGAGATGTAATAAATAAATGTATAGAGATATCTCGCATATCCAATAATATAACAAAAATATATTAGAGATGCAAACAAAAAAACAAATATACAATAATACACAATTTCTATTAATGAGTGAAATGTACAAAACTATAGAAATACAGAGTGAGAGACTCGCTAGAATGGTGGCATATTATCTCCGAGAAGAGAAGTGTCGGCTACTCACATTCGCAAGAAGGTGATAACAATGAAGCTCTAAAGGAATTTTTAACATAAATAAAATCCAAAACCCTAACCCTGGAAGATGAAAAACGAACAATTTTGTGGACCCCGTTTTGGGTAGTTTGGTGTATCAACTTCCCAGGGACATAACTTTGAAATATGATATTCGTTGGGGGTGAACGATAGTTCGTTGGAAAGGTATCATCGAGGAAATTAATTTTGAAGTCTCAATAAAAGCCTTTAGCTATAAATGAGGTGTTTAATCACGAAAAAAATTCATTTAGTCCCTCAAAATGGCCCTAGACGTTTATGAACCAAAAACTACTAAAAATAATAAGTTGCTAGAAGACTATTTTGAGCTAGATGGAATAGGTGGGTGGCCATCGATATCCACTTGGATCAATCCTCCTTATTTAGGAAGAAATGGTCTCCATTGCATTGGGTGTTCAGGGGAAATGTAAAATGGTTTAGTGAATCTGCATCTTGATGAATTGTTTTCCTTCCTTGAGCTTCTTCCATCTTGATGCACTGCTTAGCTTGCTGAAGGTTGTCACAAACCTATGGATGGAAGGGTTGGACCTTTTTAACTAGTATTTCTACATGAGATTCCTATCTGCAGAAGGAATCTTCACACTTTGTTGCAATCTTTTCAATCGACTTTTGTTGGATAGAAGGTGCTTAGACCAAGGCTGCATTGGTTGTAGTGTCGTTTTGTTCACCTTTTGAATAGATTGTGAAGAAGATGATTTTTTTGGTATGACATACTACCTTGCGACACTGTTTAGGTGGGACAGTAGTTGGAACTACCTCTGGTATTCTATAGAGATGACCCCCCAAAGTAACAATGACACTACAAGGTCGAGACTCATAAATAGCATGGCGCTTCCACATATATGGCGGGCCCAACATAACATCATAGAAATCTAGTGGGGAAAGATCACATAATACCTCATCCTTGAAGGGTTGGATGTCGTATGACAATAGACACTATGGATGACACGAAGATCTTGTCCCTGGCAAAGACACTCGATGTTTTATCGTTGCAGGTGTGGTGTTGTTGACTATCCCCACTGTTTGATGACCTCTACTGAGATGAGGTTCTTTTGTCTTCCACTATCAATAATAAAATGTAGCGAGGTCCCCTTGAGCCACATATGTGAATGAAAAAGGTGCTTCCCCTCTTCAGGATTTGTTGTTTCTTCTAGTTGAATTGATACAATCAAAACAATAGGAGTGGGGTCTACATCGATGATTTGTCTTCTACCAGTATTTTCTGAATTAGATTATGAATCAGGGTTCAACTCCTTGTCTTTGATCTCGGCCACCAGTGACTGTTTTGAGTGAAATTCATTAGTGTTGTTCTAGGGGATTTTGTGGAAATCACACCATTTTCGAGTGTCCTTATTCATCTTTACGTTACCCTTGTTTTCCTATTTCTTGGAATGGTTTTCTAAAGGATGGTTTTTAGGGTCGTCTTTACCATAATTTGGTTTTTGTGAATTTGTAGACCCAAACTCCTGCTTGTTCTTATGCTTAAGTTTCTTCTTGATTTTAAAAGCATATCAATAAGAAGCACCCAATGAGGATATGTCTAGAAAATCCATTTCATTTTGGATGTGTTTGTATAGAGCCCCATAGTATTTCAGAACCAGATGTCGCTCAGAGTCTTTGGTACCCAGCTTGGTGTGCAAGGTATGGAAGGTATTGGTGAACTCCAACACTGCTTGGCCCCTCTCTTTCTGCAATGTGGTCCATCTCATGTACTAGTCATCATAGTTGCTAACAAGGTAATATTGTTCCTTGACCACATCCACAAAAAAAACCCGAGAGGGCTCGACCCCATCTATTCCAAAATCCTTTGTGGAAATTTTCTCCTAGTAAGTTTCCCACCAATGTTTGACATGGGAGAAATTATGAATAGAGAAATAACCTTTTAGAATATTTAACCATTTTTCTAGGGTATCTGCATCTATCTGTTCTTCAAATATGGGAATATAAAAATTAACTTGTACCTTTAAAGGCAAGGTGCCTTCAAAGTGGTTGTTTGATCAAGACATGTCTATTGTTATCGGTAGTCATTGAAGGATGTGGGAAAAATTCTCCTTCATTTCATCCCTTTATCGCGTGAGATATTGCTCAAGCAATAGATTAATAGAATCATTCGCTCTGTCGTTTTTCGTTTCTTCTGCCATGGAGGGTTTCTTGTCCATGCGAGAGCGATTGACCTCAAAAGAGACAATCTCAAGACTCTACTTTCTATACTCAGACCTCGTTAGTGACATGCATTGAAAAAATGATCAAGAGCAGTCTGCTCTAATACCATTGATTCAGATTATTTTTGGCATGAAATGAGAAAGGAGATATAATAAATAAATGTATGGAAGTATCTCGTATATTCAATAATATAACATAAATATATCAAATATGAAACCATAAACACAGAGATACATTAATACACAATTTATATTAATGAGCGAAATGTACAAAACTGTAGAAATACAGAGTGAAAGACTCACTAGAATGGTAGCAGGTTATCTCTGAGAAGAGATGTGATGAATACTCACATTCAAAATAATATGGTTACAATAAGGCTCTAAAGTAATTTTTAACATAAAGAAAATCCAAAACCCTAACCGTGAAAGATGAAAAGCCAACATTTTTGTGGACACCGTTTTGGGTAGTTTGGTGTATCAACTTCCCAGGGGTGTAACTTTGGCATACGATCTTTGTTTGGGGTGCACGATAGCTAGTTGGAAAGGTATCATCGGGGATATTCAATTTGAGGGCTCAATCAAAACCGCTAAGTATAATAGTGGTGCTCAATCCTAAAAAAACTTCATTTAGGCCCTCAAAATGGCCTCGGAAGTTTAGGAACCGAAAAACAGATAAAAATAGTAAGTTGCCAAAAGACTTTTTTGAGACATTTGGAATAGGTGGGTGGCCACTGATATCCACCTGGATCAATCATCCCTCCTTAGGAAGCAATGGTCTCCATTGCGTTGAGTTCTTGGGGGAGAGGTAAAAGTGTTTACTTAATCTGCATCTTAATGAGATGGTTGCCTTGCTAGAGACGTTGCGATGCTTATCTTGTTGAAGGTTGTCAAAAACCTGTGGCTAGAAGGGTTGGACCTTTTTAACCAATATGGCTACATGAGATTCCTATCTGCAGAAAGAATCTTTGCAGTTTGTTGCAATATTTTCGACCTAATTTTGTTGGATAGAAGGTGCTTGGATCGAGGTTGCAGTGGTTGTAGTGTCCTTTTTTTCACCTTTTGAACAGATTGTGAAGAAGTTGAATTTTGTAGTATGAGATACTACCTTGTGGCATTGTTTAGGCGGGACAATAGTTGGAACTACCTCTAGTCTCATGTAGAGATGAACCCCATAGTAGTAATGACACTACGAGGTTTAGGCTCATAAATAACATGTCGCTTCTACATATATCGTTGGCCTAATAGAACATCATTGACATCTAGTGGGACAAAATCACATAATGCGTCATCCTTGAAAGGATGGATGCCATATGACAATCGCCACTGCTGGTTGACATGAAGATCTGTTCCCTAGAAAACCCACTCGATTTTGTATGGATATGGGTGTGGTGTTGTCAACAATCCCAAATATTTGATGAGCTCTATTGAGATGACGTTCTTCTGGCTTCTGTTATCAACAATAAAATGTAGCACGGTCCCCTTCACCCACATCTATGAATGAAAAAGGTTCTCCCCCTCTTCAGGATCTGTTGGTTTTCCTGGTTGAAATGTTGTGGTCTGAACAATAGCAATGGGGTTTGCATCGATGATCTCTCTTCTACCAGTATTATTTGAATCAGATTCCTAATCAGGGTTCGACTCCTTTTATTTGATCTCGGTCACTAATGACTATTTTGAAAAACATTCATCAGAGTTATTCCAGGGGATTTTGTGGAAATCACACCATTTTACAGTTTCCTTATTCATCTTTCTGTTATCCTTCTTTTCCTGTGGCTTTTACTGGTTTGCTGAAGGTTGGTTGTCAGAACCGTCTTTACCATACTTGGGTTGTTTCATATTTGTAGACCCAAACTCCTGCTCGTTTTGGTGCTTAAATTTCTGCTCGATTTTAACAACATATTGATAAGAA